>WNWK01005977.1:0-65000 GCA_009830355.1 Cherax destructor
GTAGCAGAGCCTTACCAATACTATGGTCTGAAAGATAGGTATTAGGAGAAGTCGGTGGAAGAGTAAAAAACTTTGTCCATTGAGTAGTTTGAAACAGAGAGTTTAAGGGGAGTGCGTGACGAGCTTGTCGTTTTTGAGATGAACGAGAAGAAAGTGTCGAATCGTCATGTGTGGGTCTTGGTCGTTTGGGTGTGGGACCAGGGGTGGTCCGATGTGAGACGGGCGAGCGATTCGAAAATTGCCGCACCGTCGAGGGAGAAGCCGGAATCAAGGTCAGAGAAGAGCGAAGGTCAGATGTATCGAAAGGGCCAGTCGGGTCCCTGGGACCTGAAGCAGGTGACGAACTGGCACCTGCTTCAGGTACAGGAGTATTAGGGTTGTCCGAAGAGTTATCCGTTATCAAGGTAGGGTCAGAACTAGGTGCAGTATCAAGGGGCCCGGGGGTAGAGTCACGGATTAGGGCATCCATGGTTAGGTTACTTCTTTCTTTTTGTTTTTAAGAAAAAAAAGAAAGAAGAAAAGAAAATAAAAATAAAAAAAAAGAATAAAAAAAGGGGGGAACGTGGAGGAATAGCTCCTAGGAGGAATGAAAGGGGCGTAAATCCCCCTCCGCGCCCAAGAGGACCTCAACACCGCAAGTAGTGCAGATGCTGCATGGAACCCGTGCCATACCCTACCCTTCATGCCAGTAAACCAGCAATCCGGGATAGCAACCTCACATCCACCGAGCCACCTCGGCGGACAAAAGAGAGGGCGGCCGGATATCCGCCACAAAGCATACCGCCTTCGGCCACCACCCCCAGAATCCGAAAGGTGGCCTCCAGAGATACACCCGTCGCCCGAAAGATACCCAAGGCCACCCCTGGGAGACCGGAGAGGATTGGGACATCCCAGGCGATCCAGATTCCACGGCAAACTACACCACCGCCAAGAACCTCAACGGAATAGGAATGGACCACGGTACCCTTCCCCCTACCTAGGAACTAGAATGCCTCTGGAGAGAAGCTCCCAGGGTAAAAATGGGAAGGAAATAAGGGAGGGGTGAGGAGGAGGGGGAGGAGGAAAGGGAAAAGGGAGGATGGGGAAGATGGGAAAAGGGAGGGGGATTGGGGGGTAATTAGGTTCGGTCTGAGGAAGAAGACCAAAAGGTCCAATTCCTCAGACCGATAGCCTCTTTACCTCGTCAAGGAGCCCCCCTTAAAGAGGACTGAAACACATAGTACAAGAGAATGAGAATATTTAATTTATACTACAGTAGGGCCCTGCTTTACGGCATTTCGCTAATACGGACATTTCAAATTATGACCAAAACTCGTTGTACAGCTCCCTACTTGACTCGCTAATGCGGCCTCCGTGTACCACTGTTTGTTTGCATCCACCATGAGCTCCACATCTCTTGACATGTCTGGAAACTTTCCAAAATTTCAAGTGTTTTAAAGTTATTGCGTATTATATACAGTGGACCCCCGAGTATCGGCTACCCTGAGTATCGGCCGACTCGTGTTTCGGTCACTTTTTTCGGCCCAATTTTGGGCCGATATTGCTTTCCCGTGTTTTGGCTGGCGTACCAGACCTGTCCACCTGCCTGTGCTTGTGCGCCTCCCCGCGCAGGCGTCGTGAGCCAGTCTAGCTTTGTTTACCATTGAGTGAACATTACCCGGCACGCTCATCCAAACATTTCACAATAAATTCATTGTGTTTAGTGTTTGTTTATTGATTGTGACTGTGAAATAAGCCACCATGGGCCCAAAGAAACTTCATAGTGGGAGCCCTTTGGTAAAGAAAGTGACAAACACGATAGAATTGAAGAAAGAAATTGAAGCAAAGTACCAAAGTGGAGGAGGAAGGGAGAGGGGAGAATGTGCATTCTTCAGTGATTCAACGATATGTACAATACTAAAGCAGCACGAGTCGATAAAGGCTATAGCACCAGCCAGTGATAAAGTGTAGCATTAAAATTGTAGCAAGTAAGTTAAGAGATTAATCGATAGGGAAAGTACAGCACGAAACTGACTCCTCCAATGTTGTTGGAGTTATATAGGGCGACTGACAACACCGCCGTGTCTGGCGACCATGACAACCACTATGTAAGGCTTATCTTTCAGTGGCCCTTATACACCCAACAACAAACAACACTGTTGGTTAGGGAGAAAGACATATGACATATTTTATTCATTCTAGAGTATATATCATGTTTCTATGTTATTAATATTGTTTATTATGTCATATTAGATGAATTGTGATAGATAAATAAGCTGTAGAGTTTATATTAGTGCCATATTGAAGGACTATTTTGTCCTGCCTCCATACAAACTCTCCTGCCTCTCTCATACACCAACAAGAGTCTTCAATAAAGGTAAAACTGATTTAAATGTTCATTTATCCATTAAAATTAGTTCCTTATATTTATTTCTCATTGTTTTCTGTATGTAAAACTAGTATTTATTCTTTAAAAAATAAATTTTTTGTGAATATTTTTTGGTGGAACGGATTAATTGTATTTACATTATTTCTTATGGGAAATATTAGTTCGACTTTTGGCCAGTTCGAGTTGAGGCCTAGCTCCTGGAACGGATTACGGCCGATACTCGGGGGTCCACTGTATATACAGTGGTACCCCGACTTACGATATTTTTTCATTCCATTTCAAGTGCCATTACCAAACGAATTTATCTCCATAAGAAATGATGTAAAATAGACTAGTCCTTTTAGACCCCCAAAATTACACTTACAAAAGCATTTAAAAAAATAAACTTACATAAAAGGGTGAGTTTGGGGACCATCGTAAGTCGGGGTACCACTGTACTCTGATAATTATACTTATGTGTACCTGTACCTAAATAAACTTACACACTGTGCTGGCATGCAGGTACACATTAATTTCACTAAGAGTGTCTCACTAGTTTTGACACCATATTAATAATAATAATCATAACAATCACTATGGGGCACTTTAAATGTCATATATTATGTTAATATAGACATTTCCATTAATC
Source organism: Cherax destructor (assembly GCA_009830355.1). NCBI lineage: Eukaryota > Metazoa > Arthropoda > Malacostraca > Decapoda > Parastacidae > Cherax > Cherax destructor. The sequence continues at coordinate 2,997 of WNWK01005977.1, forward strand.
CACCTATTATATTTTTTCAAAATTATATAAGAAACACACTACATATCATAAATATAATAACATACACCCACAGTACAATAAATTTATGTACAGTAGGGCCCCACTTATATGGCAGGTTAGGTTCCAGGCTACCCCCGGAAGCAAACACCATTTTTTCCACATACAGTGGTCCCCCGAGTTTCGGCCATAATTCGTTCCAGAAGGCTGTTCAAGTGCCATTACTGAACGAATTTGCTCCCTTAAGAAATAATGTAAAGTAGGTTAGTCCATATCAGACCCCCAAAAATACACTTACGAAAGCACTTACAATAATACACTTACATAATTGTTCGAGTTTTGAGGTGATCGAAACTCGGGGGTTCAATGTATATGATATAAATGCCAGATAACAAGTTTACACTAACATATATTAAGTTAGTAATAGAACTAGGCATTAAAAACAATAAAAAGTAAAATACACACACAGTACACTCATTACTTACCTTAAAATATTTGTAGTCTTAATGTAGGGTGAGAGGTGAGTAGTATTTAATGTAACAGGTCAGGTGTGGTAGGTATGGTAGTTAGGTGTGGTAGGTATGGTAGTCAGGTGTGGTAGGTATGGTAGTCAGGTGTGGTATGTATGGCCACCCCACCCACATGTATTATACATTTAAAGCGCCCTAGAGATAAAACGAATAAATGAGAGAGAGAGAATGAGTAAATGAGAGAGGACAGAGATGCAGAGTATGTAAACAAGCAGACAAACGTGTCTGGTTGTGGTTCATACACATTCATTTCCATGTTTGTGAGTAAGTTTGTTTTTATTCAGGTACAGGTACACACAAATACAGTTACATAGATTATCATACATAGCAGCATACAGTGGACCCCGGATTACGTCATTTTTCGTTCAAGAATGCTGTTCAAGTGCCATTACTGAACAAATTTATTCCCATAAGGAATAATGTAAATTAGATTAGTTCTTTTAGACCCCAAAATTACACTTACAAAAGCACTTACAAAAATAAACTTACATAAAAGGGCGAGTTTGGAGACTATCGTAAACCGGGGGTCCACTGTATGTGCAGATTACCTAGGATAACCCAAAAAAGCCAGATGGAATGACTTATTTCCAGTGTAGTGAAGCTTATACCATAATACAAACATCTTACGTTGTGTACAAGTTGTCTCCACGTTGGTATGGTAGAATACGTAAATAAAGAGCAACACTCCCATTCTCATGTAACACACCATTTTTAGAAGGAATGATGCTCTGAGTGAAGGCATATGAAAGGAATAATTTTCTACAGTTACCCCAGTAATACTATTGTGTACACATTTTCTTTGGTGTTGAACTATAGAAATCGTTATTGTTTCCGACAATACGACTGTATTTTATTATTACAGGTCCACATTCCTTTATCCAAAATTCTGAAATTCGAAAAGTTTCGAAAACCGAAGCTTTTTCGTGGAGTATGGAGCGTAAGTCACTGACAGGCAGAGTGGCAGGCGTCAGTTGTGTCTCAGTGCTTGTAGTGTTCACATGTGCGTCTGCTGTTTGCTGGTATTTTGTTTTTGCTTTTAATTTTGTGACTGTGTTTAATTTCACTGTGAAAATGTCAAAAGGAGCTGCAGATACCCATATGGGTAACAGTGAGAAAAAGAAAATGAAGCATCTGACGTTATCAGTAGCGCAGAAAGTAGAGTTACTGCAGAAGCTTGATCGTGGTGTGTCAGTGATGCGTCTTACTGAAGAATATGGTGTTGGAACTACCACTGTGTGTAGTATATGCGTATTTTATTTTTTTTATTATTTTTTAATGCCTAGTTCTATTGCTAGTTTAATATATGATAGTGTAAACATGTTATAAAGCATTAGTATATGCATTTATACATAAATGAAAACAGTGTGATTCACTTTACAGCGATTTCCGCTTTAAGGCGGTAACCTGGAACCTAACCTGCCATATAAGTTGGGCCCTACTGTATATTGAAGGTACAGTGGACCCTCGGTTATCGGCCATTCCGCTTATCGGCCAACTCGGTTATTGGTCATTTTTTTGGGCGAAATTTTCTTCGTTATCGGCTGGTTACCGGTTTTGTGTGCAAGGGGCTTGGACTTCCAGCAAGTATGTGTGAACGTATTTGATAGGAGTGAATGGAGACAAATGGTTTTTAATTCTTGACGTGCTGTTGGAGTATGAGCAAAGTAACATTTATGAAGGGATTCAGGGAAACTGGCAGGCCAGACTTGAGTCCTGGAGATGGGAAGTACAGTGTCTGCACTCTGAAGGAGGGGTGTTAATGTTCTAGTTTTATAACTGTAGTGTAAGCACACCTTTGGCAAGACAGTGATGGAGTGAATGATGATGGAAGTGAAGGTGACTGAGACTCTAGTGAGGAAGTGAAGGTGACTGAGACTCTAGGCAGGGCCACCCTGCCTTGGTGGGAATCAGCCAATGTGTAAATAATAAATAAAAAAAATATTTCAAAATTAAAATGGTTCCAATCTCCAGCAAATCACCTTAAACTTTTAATAATCCAACAAAAAGCTGCTGTGAGATTGATTACAAACTCCTGCACCAGGCAACACACCACACAACTATTTAAGAGCTTGAATTTGCTTAACATACAAAATACTTACTCATATTATTGTGCCTACAGAACACTATTCTCTAATATTAACCCTCCTCTCAAACTCCTTCAGAACTACAACAGAACGCACTTGCATAACACAAGACAAAAAACACTCTTTGATATCTCTCGTGTCCATCTCTCCCTATGCAAAAATGCTATGCACATAAAGGGCCCAAAGATTTGGAATTCATTGCCTGAACATACAAAAGGGCCCCTGCCTGCACACCAATTCAAGGCTGTACTTAGAAATCACCTCATCTCCCATAATTAACCACATAAATGCTATATATTATCGCCACTAACAACTCAGAAATTGGAAAAGGCGTATGCCAGGGTGGATAGGGGGGCAATGTGGCAGATGTTGCAGGTGTATGGAATAGGAGGTAGGTTACTGAAAGGAGTGAATAGGTTTTTCGAGATAGTGAGGCTCAGGTTAGAGTATGTAGGAGAGAGGGAGATTATTTCCCAGTAAAAGTAGGCCTTAGACAAGGATGTGTGATGTCACCGTGTTGTTCAATATATTTATAGATGGGGTTGTAAGAGAAGTGAATGCGCGGGTCTTGGCAAGAGGTGTGGGGTTAAAAGATAAAGAATCTAACACAAAGTGGGAGTTGCTCTTTGCTGATGACACTGTGCTTTTGGGAGATTCTGAAGAGAAGTTGCAGAGATTGGTGGATGAGTTTGGTAGGGTATGTAAAAGAAGAAAATTAAAAGTGAATATAGGAAAGAGTAAGGTGATGAGGATAACAAAAAGATTAGGTGATGAAAGATTGGATATCAGATTGGAGGGAGAGAGTATGGAGGATGTGAATGTATTTAGGAGTGAACGTGTCAGCAGATGGATCTATGAAGGATGAGGTGAATCATACAATTGATGAGGGAAAAAGGGTGAGTGGTGCACTTAGGAGTCTGTGGAGACAAAGAACTTTGTCCATGGAAGCAAAAAGGGGAATGTATGAGAGTATAGTAATACCAACACTTTATATGGGTGTGAAGCATGGGTGGTGAATGTTGCAACAAGGAGAAGGCTGGAGGCAGTGGAGATGTCATGTCTGAAGGCAATGTGTGGTGTGAATATAATGCAGAGAATTCGTAGTTTGGAAATTAGGAGGAGGTGCAGGATTACTAAAACTATTATCCAGAGGGCTGAGGTGTTGTTGCGGTGGTTCGGACATGTAGAGAGGGTGGAACAAAATAGAATGACTTTGAGTGTATAAATCTGTAGTGGAGGGAAGGCGGGGTAGAGGTCGGCCTAGGAAAGGTTGGAGGGAGGGGGTAAAGGAGGTTTTGTGTGCGAGGGGCTTGGACTTCCATCAAGCTCAGTGACCAAATCTTTATACTATGTTAGTGTATGTTGTTATTACATTATTGTGCTAGTCCCTGTACTATCACTTCCCAGATAGTTTCTACTACCTCACTGTCTCATGTTTCTCACACAGTTGATTGTGTGACTTATTTTGTGTTATCATTCCAGAAATAGCCTTGTACAATTATTTACTAGTTACGTAACTATTATACCTCGCAGCCTGCCTTCCTAACCTCCAAGTGCAGGCCACTACCCTTTATAGTTGTTTGCACTTTTTGCTGTACTTGTATTTTTAAACCCCAAATTTTACTATTTTACTACCAAGTGCATTAGAGTAAACTTCTCATTGAATCTTATACCCAATGCCTTGTACACTTTTAGCTTTAATATTAATTTTAACCCATTTTTTTAATGTTTGTTAGTGAATAGAAATAATTGATTCTAGTTACTTAGATACATAAGATGCTAATGAAGGTGCTAAGTCAGGTACTTAAGTGTTATATTTTCTTTGTTTTAGTTTTAAAATCAAGTCTTTACCTCACATCTTCATAACCTTATACTACACCCAGTGCAATATTACATCATCATAATCATACTACAATAAATTTTAACTAACCCTCTTTTTATTTTTTATTTTTATTTTTTAATTTACCATTACTTGCTTACTATTATAAACTATTATTATAGAACAGATAACCAGTGCAAGTTATATTGTCAAAATTGTGCCATAATAGGAGTTAACAATATCCCTGTACAGTGAACCCCCGGTGTTCGACGGCGTCGGAGCTCGGCCAAATCGGTGTTCGACGATTTTTTTTACAATATTTTTGACTCGGTATTAGGCGCCCACTCGGAGTTCGGCGAGTCGGCTATCCGTCCCGAACCCGTATGCGTGTGGCCGTGGCCCAGCTGGGCGCCCAGGCACTCAGTGTGTTATTGTTTACAAGCGAGCGAACACTACCCACGCACCACCCACGCATTCATACCATATACAGTGGTACCCCGACTTACGATATTTTTTCATTCCAGAATGCTGTTCAAGTGCCATTACCAAACGAATTTATCTCCATAAGAAATGATGTAAAATAGACTAGTCCTTTTAGACCCCCAAAATTACACTTACAAAAGCATTTAAAAAAATAAACTTGCATAAAAGGGTGAGTTTGGGGACCATCGTAAGTCGGGGTACCACTGTATATTGTCATTATTCCAGTGTTTTTAGTGCTTGCAACTGCTAAATAAGCCACCATGGGCCCCAAGAAAGCTCCTAGTGCCAAGCCTGTGGTAAAGAATATGCAGGGAGTGAAGTATTCATGCAGAGAGTGTAGCATTTATGCAGGGAGTGTAGCAAGGATGCAGGGAGTGTAGCAAGGATGCAGGGAGTGTAGCAGGGATGCAGGGAGTGTAGCAGGGATGCAGGGAGTGTAGCAGGGATGCAGGGTGTAGCAGGGATGCAGGGAGTGTAGCAGGGATGCAGGGAGTGTAGCAGGGATGCAGGGAGTGTAGCAGGGATGCAGGGAGTGTAGCAGGGATGCAGGGAGTGTAGCAGGGATGCAGGGAGTGTAGCAGGGATGCAGGGAGTGTAGCAAGGATGCAGGGAGTGTAGCAGGCATGCAGGGAGTGTAGCAAGGATGCAGGAGTGTAGCAGGGATGCAGGGAGTGTAGCAGGATGCAGGAGTGTAGCAAGGATGCAGGGAGAAAAACAAAAAGGGGGAAAAAAAAAATTTTTTTTTGGGGGTTTTTTTTGGGGGGGGGGTTTTTTAAATTTTTTTTTTTAAACAAGGAAAAAAAAAAAAATTTTTTTTTCCTTTTTAAATTTTTTTTTTTTTTTTTTTAAAAAAAAAATTTTTTTTTTAAAAAAAAAATTTTTAAATTTTTTTTTTTTTTTTAAAAAAAAAAACCCCCCCAAAAAAAAGGGGGGGGAAAAAAAAAAAAAATTTTCCCCCAAAAAAAAAAATTTTTTTTCCCCCCCAAAACCCTTTTTTTTTTTTGGGGAAAAACCCCCCTTTTTCCCGGGGGGCCCCCCCGGGGGGTTTTTTTTTCCAAAATTAAAAAAAAAAAATTTTTTTTAAAAAAAAAAAGGGAAATGATTGGGTTTTTTTTTTAAAAATTTTTGGGATTTTTTTTAAATTTAAAAAAAAAAAATTTTAAATTTTTAAAAAAACACCCAAAAAAAAAAAAAAAAAATTTTTTAAAACCCCTTTGGCAGTCCCCCCCCCTTTTTTTTTTTTTTTTTTTAAAAAAAAAAAAAAAATTTTTTTTTTTTTTTTTAAAAATTTTTTTTTTTTTTCCCCAAAGGGAACAAAAAAATTTTTGGGGGGTTTTTTTTTTTGGGGGGTTTATTTTTTTTAAAAAAAGGGAAAAAAAGGGGGTTTTTTAAAAAAAAAAAAAAATTTTTTTTTAAAAAAAAAATTAAAAAAAAAAAAAAAATTTTTTTAAAAAAAAAATTTTAAAATTTCGGGGGGGAAAAAGGGGGGGTTTTGGGAAGGGGGGAAAAGGGTTTTAAAAATGAAAGGGGGGGGGAAAAAAGGGGGAAAAATTTTTTTTTTTTAAAAAAAGGGGGGAAATGGCAAAAAAACCCCAAAAAACCCAAAAAATTTTTTTTTTGTTAAAAAAAAAAAACCATTTTTTTGGGGAAAATTTTTAAAAAAAAAATTTTTTTTTTTAAAAAAAACCCCCAAAAAAAAATTTTTCCCCCCCCCCCCTTTTTTAAAACCCCCAAAAAAGGGCCCTTTTTTTTTTAAATTTTTTTTTTTTTTAAAATTTTTTAAAATTTTAAAAAAATTTTTTTTTAAAATTTTTGGGGTTTAAAAAATTTTTTTTCAAAAAACCCCGAAAAGGGGGGGGTTTGGGGGGGGGTTTTAAAAAAAAAAACCCCAAAAAAAATTTTTTAAAAAAAAAATTTTTTTTTTTTTTTTAAAAAAAAAAAATTCCCCCCAAAAAAAAAAAAAAAGGGGTTTTCCTTTTTTAAAATTCCCGGGTTTTTTTTTAAAAAAAAATTTTTTCCCCCAAAAAAATTTTTCCCCAAAAAAAAAAAAAAAACCCCCTTTTTAAAAAAACCAAAAATTTTTTTAAAAAAAATTTTAAAAAAAAACCCCCCGGCCCCCCCCGGGGCCAAAAAATAAAAATTTTTTTTTTTTCCCCTTTTTTTAAAAATTTTAAAAAAATTTTTTTTCCCCCAAGGGAATAAAAAAAAAAAAAAAGGGGGGGGTTTTTTTTTTAAAAAAATTTTTTTAATTTTATTTTGGGGGGGGGGGAAAAAAAATTTTTTTTTTTTGGGGGGAAAAAATTTTTTGATTGGGGGAAAAATTTGGGAAAAAGGCCGGGGCCCATTTAAAAAAAAAATTTTTTTTTCCAACCCCCTTTTAAAAAAAAAAATTTTTTAAATTTCCCCAAAAACCCCCCCTTTTTTTTTTAAATTAAAAAAAAAACCAAAAGGGGGTTAAAAAAAACCCTTGGGCCCCCTTTTAAAAAGGGTTTTAAAATTCCCTTTTTTTTGGGGGAAAAAATTTATAAAAAAAAAAAACCCCCCAAAATTCCTTTTTTAAAAAAAAAAAAAAAAAAAAAAATTTTGAACCCCCCCCAAAAAAAAAAAAATTTTTTTAATTTTGGGGGGGAAAAAATTTAAAAAAAAACCCCGGGGGGCCCCCCCGGAAAATTTTTTTTTTAAAAAAAAAAAATTTTCCCCAAAAATCAGAAAAAACCAAAAAATTTTTAAAAAAAAAACCCTTTTTTAAAAAAAACCCCTTAAAAAAACCCCCCCCTTTCCCCAAAAGGGGCCCCAAACCCAAAAAAAAAAAAATTTTAAAAAAAATTTTTTAAAAAAAGGGGGGGAAAAAAACCCCCCGGTTTTTTTTAAAAAATTTTTTTTTTTTTTTTTAAAAAAGGGGGGTTTTTTTTTTTTTTTTTGGGGGAAAATTCTTTTGGGAAAGGTTAAAACCCCCCCAACAAAAAAATTTTAAAATTTGGGAACCCCCCGGGGGCCCCCCCAAAAATTTAAAATAAATTTTTAAAAATTTAAAAAAAATTTTTCCCCCTTTTTTTTTTTTGGGTTTATAACCATATAATAATTTAAATAATACAAATTTGAATAAACTCAATCAATTTCTTTTTGCATTAAGTAATTTTTGTGAATAAATCTCTAGAATAAACTCCCCTAATGCCATGGCATGCCAAAATGGCTCTCCTTGGGGGTTTCCCCGTTTTTAAATTGTTTTATAATTTTAACTACCAATAACATTGTACACTTGTAAATATTTTTAAAAAAAAAAAATTATTATTATTTTATTATTATTAAAATACCCAACCCTGTTTGGTTCAGGGCTAATAAAAAATGCTAGAACCCAAATACATTACTCTTGGGGAATAAAAAGTCCCGCTGGGGAAACTTCATTTATTTACAAAAACTTTTTGATAAATCAACCATGATTTGCTGCACATTAAATTAAAACACCATGGGATAAGGGGCCCCCCTCAACTACCTAAAATCATGGCCTTAAAAAAGAAAAATGTGTCACAAAAGGAGTTAACTCTTCCACACAACCAATTACAGTAAAGGGCCTGCAAGGAAGTGTCCTTGGTTACTCCCTTCCCATCAAAGATTCCCGAATGCATCACCCCAAATACCCAAAAATTTGCAGATGACACTACATACGCCTTTCTCATCCCAAACCCCGTCCTTTCTAAAACACTGTTAATACTGAATTCAGAAAATTCCCAAAGATGATGGCTAATAATTTTAAATCCAAACTGGGAAAAAAACCCCCTTTATTCCCGTTTGGGAAAAAGAACTACCCCAAAATTTTCCAATTTAACATAAAAATTTAAAAAGTTCCCCCTCACGGAAATCCCCAGAGGGAAAAAATTTCCCAGGAATCCACCTTGACAGTAGCCCCAAATTCCCGACAATAAAACAAAAAATTTCCAAGAAAAACTTAAAACAGTAGGCATACTATCAAAGATATGGTACTATGTTCCAAAAAAGCCTCCCTTTTACTGTATCTTACTTTTTACCCTTTTCTCCCTATGGAATTTTGAAAAAGGGTCCCCCAACATTCAGTCACCTAAGACCACCAATAACCCAAACAAAAAGGGTGCAAATCCTTTATGATAAATTCCCATCCCGACAACATAATCACCAATATTCCCAAAAATTAAAAATACTCACCGTCAAAAACATCCATATTTATTATTGTGCAACCAACATTTAAAAACACTACCTCCCAAAAATAAACCCCCCAATTTAAAATTTTCAAACCTTAACAGGATGCATGACCATAACAGGATGCCGGGCCAAAACTAGACACGGATCACTTTTTATGTAACCCCGTGTCCATTCACATTGAAAAAAAATTAAAAAAAAAGGGAAAAAATTTAAATTCACAAAAGAAATACTAAAGTAACCCAGTCGAAAATCAATTTAAGACTCTTCTCAAAAAAACCGGATATCACCCTTAAAAAAAAAAACTCAAAACTTTGTGGACCCTGGTTTTCTTTTTTACCCAAACTTTTGAAAGTTATGTAAATGCTTTTTTTTAAACTTTTTTTAAAAATGTATTTTTTTGGGGGTTTTAAAGAAATTTAAACTAATTTACATTTTTTCCCTTTTGGAAAAATTCCTTCAATGGCACTCAGACAGCATTCCAAAATTTTTTAAAAAAACCGAGGGTCCCCCTGTACCCAATACTCAACTTTACCAAAAATCCCCAATTTTCAAACTTTCCCTTTTTGGGGTCCAAGGGGGTCTCCAAACTTTCCTCAGGGTCCAAGAATTTTAAAAAAAAAAAATTTTTTTTTCTTATGAAAAGATAAAAATCTTTTTTTGATCATAACGCCTAAAAGTTATGAAATTTGATGTAAAAAAATGGAATTATGCTGGGGAAATTAGGGCCAACATTTTCCACAGGGTTTCGCCCCCTTTGAGCCCCATTTTTGGCAAATTCCAATGTTTCATTAATTTAAAAATTTTAGCTATTTCCAAAAACTCATTCCCTTCCCATCGATTGAGTACAAGAAACCCCAAATTTACCAATTACAACTACCCCAAAAAAAGGGTTGGGGAAAAACCCAATTTCCAAAAATTTTACAAAATTTTAAAAGGTCCCAATTTTAAAATAGGGTCCCGAATAAACGGGGAAATTCAAACTAAAAAAACATCTTTCTGTTCATTGGGCACGTTTCCGGGGCCCCCTTAACATTTCTTTTGCTTTTTTTTGAATTTTTATTTTTCCCCAAAAAAAAAGAAGATTTTCCCTTTTTTAAAACCTTACATCTTTTAAAAATAATAAAATAAATTAGAAGCAATTTTCATGAATATTAGACTGCCGGTGATATTTTTGGGTGCATGGTGTGATTTGTTTTAGAAAATCGTCCAAAAAACGAACATTTTTCTACTTTGAGCTCAATTTCAAAAATACTTGTCCGTTTTCAAACCAATCAAAAAACATCCCCATTTCCCGTAATATATCTTCCAATCTATCAATTGAGACCCAAGAAAAAGAGAATACATCAATAAATACCAAAAGAAAAAAGACTGCAAAGCCTTTTTTAAAAACCAAAAAACTGAGAGTTTTTTTTCCTCATTATCATTGGTGCAGAATTTTTTTTAACTCCACATAAAAGACCCATTCTATCACATCTGGCCAAAGCCTGTTTCTGCTTGATTTGAGGGCTAAATTTGGCGTTAGTACGTTCAATAACCCCAGGGGAAGGCATTAGTACGCAATAACCCTAAAAGGGTTTAAAAACTTTAAAATTTAGAGGGGCCCCAAAACCCCGAAAAAAAGGATACAAGGTCGACGGGACCATTTAAAAAGTCACACTATGTCACAGATAGGTGACTTTTTTTTCCCGTCGCCCAAAACGCGGTCTTTCAATTCGTGGTGGTTGTTTAAAGATTGTGCCCTTTTTTTATTTATATGCCAAAGTTCAACATTTTTAATACGGGGACCCTTAAATTTGTGATTAATTCTTTCCCAGAGAGTCCAAATTAAAATTAAGATTTTCAAAACCATTTTCCCAAAGAAATAATGAAAATCAAATCCTAACCCAAAAGTTTTAAAAAAAATTTTTTTACATAAAATGAACATTATCACACAGAAAACAATGAGACATGAAGAATAAAAAAAAAACATGACACTTACCTTTATTGAAGAGTTGTTGATGTGGGGAAGATGGGAGGAGGGTAGAGGATGGAAGAGGAACCTTCCCCGTTCCCCAGGTCCCAAGTTTTTTCCCGGGGTTACTTCCTTTTTTTTGTTTTTTACTGCCACAGAAATTCATTTTTTAAAATTTTTTAGTTTTAATGGGGGAGAGAGGTTTTATTTTATTTGTAGGAATTAATATGGGTACCCTGTAGAGGGAGGTAAAGATATGTAGCCCCCGGGCTCCCCAAAGCCATTTTAAACACTAAAAGTATTATTCCCATGTTCACTGAGTTTAATCGTTTCTAACAACCCCCTTTTTAGATGCCATCATAAACAAAGGAAAGTAATAAAAACCCATGCCGGAATTGAAAACAAATGTGTATAAAAGGGCAGTTACTGCCAAAACCCCCAGTTTTCAGTTTTCTTACCTGCATCAAAAAATGAAAAGTTTCCCCTTCCCCACCCAAATTACCATTTTGATAGCATATAAACTTTTATCAATGTTTAAAAAGTTATATTTTAAAAATTGTTTTTATATAATTTTGAAGAAAATTAAGATGGGGGTAATGAAAATGTCTATATTAACCTAAAATAAAACATTTAACCAAAAAATAAGACATTTTTTATTTGGGGGTTTTGGTTTTTTTGGGGGGAAGTACCTGGCTGGTTTGTGGGGGGAAGACCCTGGCGGGTTTTTGTGGGGAAGTCCCCTTTGGCTGGTTTGGGGGGGAAGTACCCTGGCTGGTTTGTGGGAAAAACCCTGGCTGGTTTGGGGGGGGGGGAAACCCTGGCTGGTTTTGTGGGAAGCCCCCCGGCTGGTTTGGTGGGGGACCCTGCCTGGTGGGGGAATTCCCCTTGTCTGGTGGGGGTTTTTTTTTGAATTTATCGTGTTTCTCGCCTTTTTTAGCAAAGAGCTGGCACTGGGGGCTTTCTTTGGGCCCATAGTGGCTTTTTTCCCAGTTGGCACAAAAAACGAATGAAATAGTATTAAGAAATGTATCAAAAAATCGTGAGGTGATCGTCACTTTCCCCAGATACAATGCCAGACTGACTCCCGAATGGGGTTTGTGTGCCCGGGGGGGCTGGGAGGCCACTGGACACGTTCCACAACTGTCATTTTAAGCCAAATCACAAAACCCAAACCAATATTTTGGGGGAAAAAATTGCCCCCATTTTAAAATTTTACCCTATTCAAGGGGGTGTTTCTAGGGTCCACTGACATGGTAGATAAATAAGCCCCCAAAAATACAGTGGAACCCACCAAAAGAACGCTCCATATAACTAACAAATTTTGGGAACGAACGCTTTTTTAAAAAAATTTTCCTGAGCAAAAATTTTTTTTGTAGCAAATTAAAGCCTTTCCCCCTGTGGTGGGGGGACAGGAAAGATCAAACGTTGTTTAATTAAAACATTTCACCCAAAAACTTTTGTTGTGTTTATTGCTGGTTCAGTGATTGTCACTGTGGGAAAAAAGTCACCATGGGTCCAAAAAAATTCCCAAATCGATAAAGGCTATAGCACCAGCCAGTGATAAAGTGTAGCAATTTTTAAAAAAGTCACTCTGTTTGACTTTTGGGGTTTTTTTCCCAGGTTTTCTACACATATTGCTATGTTGATAATCTATGTAATTTGGTTTTTGTACCCGAATAAACTTATTAATAAGTTAAGCGATTAATCGATAAAATAACACACAAAACTTAACTTCCAATGTTGTTTGAGATTTGGGGGCACTGACACCATTCCCCCCAAGGTATGAAGGGAAGTATTTCTTATTTATATAAGTGTGAATATTTTTATTTATAAATTAAAGTGTAAATATTTCATTTATAAATTAAAGTTAAATTTTTTTAAAAATTATGCACACTGTTTGTGGATAGTGGTGGTGGTTTCTGCTGAAACCGACTACCCCCCGGCTTATGGTCAGGGGTTATCCCCAACAACAGAACACACCCACCAGTTTTAAATCGAAGCATGTTTTATTCATTCTAGGTTTATATCATGTTTCTATGTTATTAATATTGTTTATTATGCATATTAGATGAATTTGAGATAAATAAGCGTAGAGTTGATATTATTGTTATTGAAGGACTATTTGTTCTCTCTCCAAAATTTTCTCAAACCCAAAAAGAGTGTTCAATAAAATAAAAATTATTTAACTGTTCATTTGTCCATTATAATTATGATTTATATTTATTTCTCATTGTTTTTATGTAAACTATAGTATTTATTCTTTAAAAAAAAGAATTTTGGTGAAAATTTTGTGGGAAAGGTTAATTTTACAGTGGGCCCCCCTAAAGAAAACTTCCCTTCAGAAGCCTCCGGCCATTACAACAATTTATCCTTTAAAAAATAATGTAAAAGGTTATCTTTCATACACTTCCCCAACCACAATATTATACTTAAAATTTCGATTTCGGGGGTTTGTTGGGGGGGCCACTTATTTTTTTTTCTTTGGGGAAAAAAGGTTTTAATTTTAATTTTTTTAAGAACTAGCTCCTGGACATTAAGTTTGTTTGTCGAGGGACCACTGTACTGTTAAAAACCCCAATTATAGCATTCTCATAATGTAAACTATTTTCCAATAATACAATGTTATAGTATTCCCTTAATATAATTTAAATATTTACTATTAATATAAAAAACCCTAAAAAAATTTTCAACTTGTCCCAATGTAATACCCCCAGATTGTTAATTTGATAAACTTGCTGTCTGCTGTAAATAAAAACAGATGTACAACTTAAACAAATTTGATCCAATTTCTCAAATTATTAAGTACATAGTCTGTAAGCCATTAAAAATCTGCCCATAATGCCGGGCTTGTGAAGTGGCTCTTTTTTGCACTGCAGCTCATTATTAGCCCACATCTGGACTAACATATACCCCCTCTGAAATAGGCATAATCACAGAAAACACCACAGCCCACTCCCCAATTCCCCATAACCAACCAAAGGTAACTTGCCCCAAGATTTTCAAAAGTTACCTTCAGACTACCCCCCTTTGGTCAGCTGTTAAAAATTTTTATAAAAACTGGTGACATCGACTGGAAAAATTGAGATTGAAACATATTCAGATACTAATAATCATCAATAATTTCCTTAAAAAAAAACCCCCTCTATAACAAACATTGTCCTAAAAAAATAAACAGTCCCCAGCTAAAGTTTCCCGGTAAAACCCAACTTTTAAATCCCCCTTTAACAAAAAGGGACCAATATGAAAAACAAACAAAAAGGGGGCTAATAACCCGAGAACAATCCAAAAACTACTCATCAATCCTTACCTTTTACACATGTTAGAAATTAAATAGTATGCAAAGTGGAAGGGAAAAAGTTCCACTGGGAATCTTCATTGATCTCACAACCTTTTACAGTTGATCATGATTTCTGCTAAAAAAATAACACACTATGGTATAAAGGGCACTCCTTCCCAAATACATAAAAATCATACCTCAGTAACAAGCCAATACGTGTACCCCAAATGGGCGAACTCCTCCCCCCAGCAAATTACAGTCAGAGTCCTCAAGGAAGTGTACTGGGTCCACTCTTATTCCTCATTTACTTCAATGACCTACCTAATGCATCACAACTACTGAAACCCATATTATTTGCTGATGACACAACATATGTCTTCTCTCACCCAAATCCAGTCATACTCACCAATACTGTTAATGCAGAATTACAGAAAATATCGACATGGATGACGATTAATAAACTTACTCTAAATACTGACAAGACCTACTTTATACAGTTTGGAAACAGAGTTACAAATGTTCCACTTAACATAACACTCAACGGTTCACCCATCACAAGACTCAAAGAGGGAAAATTCCTAGGAATCCACATTGACAGTAGCCTTAAATTCCAAACGCACGCACAACAAATTTCCAAGAAAATCTCTAAGACAGTAGGCATATTATCTAAGATACGCTACTATGTGCCTCAGTCAGCTCTCCTTGCACTATATCACTCGCTCATTTACCCATATCTCACGTATGGAATCTGTGCATGGGGATCAACAACATTAAATCACCTAAGACCACTCATAACTCAGCAAAAGGCTGCAGTCAGAATGATAACAAATTCCCACTCTAGACTGCATAGTACTCCAACAATATTCAAAAGCCTAAAACTACTCACCATAAAGAACATTCACACTTATTCTTGTGCCTACTACATACATAGAACCCTACATTCTAATATAAACCCTCCGCTCAAAATTCTCCTCACCAACTTTAATAGGACCCATGACCACAACACAAGATACAGATCACTTTTTGATGTACCCCATGTCCACAGCAACCTATGTAAGAATTCTATGCACATAAAGGGCCCCAGAATCTGGAACTCATTACCAGGAAATGCTAAAATAACCTTGTCTGAAAATCAATTTAAGACTCTTCTCAAAAACCACCTACTCACCCTAAACTAAATACAGTGGTACCTCGACTTACGATGGTCCCCAAACACACCCTTTTATGTAAGTTTATTTTTTTAAATGCTTTTGTAAGTGTACTTTTAGGGGTCTAAACAGACTAGTCTATTTTACATTATTTCTTAAGGAGATAAATTCGTTTGGTAATGGCACTTGAACAGCATTCTGGAATGAAAAATATCGTAAGTCGGGGTACCACTGTACTCATACTGTAAATTGCCTTCAAAAATGCTCAAAGTTATTTTCCTATAAAATAATTTTAATTTTTTACAATTGTTGCCACCTAATCACCCTAAACTAAATACAGTGGTACCTCGAGTTACGATATTTTTCGTTCGAGAATGCTGTTCAAGTGCCATTACCAAACGAATTTATCCCCATAAGGAATAATGTAAAATAGACTAGTCCTTTACACCCCAAAAATATACTTACAAAAGCATTTAAAAATAAACTTACATAAAAGGCGATTTTGGGGACCATCGTAACTCGAGGTACCACTGTACTCAAACTGTAAATTACTCTCAAAATGCTCAATGTTATTTTCATTAAGATAATTTAATTTTTACTATTATGTTCTATCCTACTAAACACTTGTTACAATGTCTATCATCATTTTGTAATGAACAATGTATTATCATCATATCATAATGTGTGAGAGTGTGAGTATGAATGAATGAATGAATCTCTATGACCATAACACTAGACACAGATCACTCCTCGATGTTCCCCGTGTCCATCTAACACTATGTAAAAACTCAATGCATATAAAAGGCACGAAAATTTGGAATTCATTACCTGTCATTACAAAAGAAACCCTGCCTGTACCCCAATTCAAAACGATGCTAAAAAACCACCTTCTCACCCAAAGCTAAATGCTCAATATCAAACATTCCCAACAAAGTAGAATAATCACTTAATGTAAAAACCTGACTAATCACTTAAATGTAAAAACCTGTTATGAATAATACATACTAAGCTAACTATTTCCATAACATTTACATTATAATGACCACGTAAACTGTAACTGCAATGCAACTAATTGTTTTAAATTATCTCACTCAATTAGTTGCATTGCTACAATTAATTGATATGTTCAACTTATATTCAAACTTTATAACTTAGATACGCAATTATACTTATTTTATAAATTATCAACCATAACTTTTTACCATGTAGTCTAGAATTAAGTAGACCTAAGAATGCCCGCAATGCACAGCATATTAGGGGCTTTTGGCATGTACATCTCATTAATAACTATATTTCTTGTCTACCATGTATCATTGTACCATGTCTCAATAAAGTATTATTATTATTATTATACTCCAAGAGGTCTGTATGAGTTGAACCTTTATGCTTAATCACGTCCCTCAGCCATGTAGGAAGACTCTCACAAATTCTTAAGGGTTGGGGAGGTATATTATTCCATGCCTCATGTAGAGCACCCTCCAGCCATGGATGGAACTGATATCCTTGCCCAGTAAACTTTGTTTCACTATTGACCAGAGGTTCTCAATAGGGTTTAGGTCTGGGGAATTGCATAGCCAGTCATTAACCCTTTCAGGGTCAAGACCCCAGATCCTGAACTTGCTCTCAGGGTCGAAAATTAAAAAAAAAATTCTTATGAAATGATAGAGAATCTTTTCCCAATGGCAATGACACCAAAAGTATGAAATTTGATGGAAAACTTATGGAATTATGCTCTCTCGAAGTTAGCGGTCGCGATGATATTTACGCATTAGCGATTTTGCCCACTTTGAGCCCTATTTTCCACCAATTCCAGTGTTTCAATCGACTAAAATCATAGCTATTTCGCTAGAACTCCATTTGTTCTATCAATTGAGTACAAGAAACAACCATTTACCAAATTCAACTACCCAATAAAGTGGTCAGAAATTGGCAATTTTGCCAATTTCTCACAAATTTCAAAAGATGACAATTTCAAAATAGGGTCCAGAATAAACAATGCAAACATTCCTAGCACTAAAATAACATTTTCTCTGTTCATTAGTCGTCTCCAGGCCTCTTATATTATGCTTGCTTTCCATTTTGAATTTTTATTCACACAAAAAATAGATTTACTGTTATGCAGACTACTGCATTATTGTAATAATTGTATAAATAATGTCAACCCATTCGTGACTGCATATTAGACTGGCCAGCTGGACATGTATTGGACGGTGACATCATTTGTTTACTCCTGAACATCGGCAAAAATCTAGCATTTCCGCTACTTTGAGTTCAATTTTAAGGTACTTTCCGGCGTGAAACCAATCAAAATTATATCTTTTTCTGCAATATATCTTCCATTCTATCAAATGAGACAAAAAAAAAACGAGAATACAACCATTCGAACCATATGAAAATACACCGCAAGAGTCGATGTTTTACAACAAAAGCAGAATTGCCTTTTTTTTTTCTCATTATGCACTGTGTGCTGCAAGATTTTTTTATATAGTGTACACTTACCACACAGACCTATTCTCTCATATGTAGGCTCAAATTTAGACATGTCTCCAGGCTACTCTTATATTAAGCTTGCTTCCATTTTGAATTTTTATTCACACAAAAACTAGAAGATTTACTGTTATGCAGACTACTGCATTATTGTAATAATTGTATTAATAATGTCAAGCCATTTGTGACTGTATTAGACCGGCCAGTTGGACATGTATTGGACGGTGACTCATTTGTTTACTCAAACATCGGCAAAAATCGAACATTTCCGGTACTTTGAGCTTAATTTTAAGGTACTTTCCGGTGTGAAACCAATCAAAATTATATCTATTTCTGCAATATATCTTCCATTCTATCAAATAAGACCAAAAAAACGAGAATACAACCATACAAACCATACGAAAATACACCGCAAAGTCGGGTTTACACCATAAACACGATCGCAGTTTTTTTCTCATTATGCACTGCGTGCTGCAGGATTTTTTTATATAGTGCACACTTACCACACAGACCTATTCTCTCATATGTATGCCCAAATTTACCGGTCACAGCTCATCTGAGTGAGCTGAGCTCATGGTGACCGACAGTGGCTTCAAAGCCACTTTATCTTTTATGGACAATGTACGGTGTATGTGCTTTACACAATGAGGAGCATTTCTTTTATTCATTGGAACCATGGTTAGGGCTAAAAGTGAGCAGGTTATAATAATAAATGGAGAAAAAGAAATTGGAATGACTGATGCAGCAAGTAGCGCCACCAAACAGTAGTGGCAGGTTGGTGTGGCGACCCCGGAAATTTGAAATTATGCTAGCCGAAATTAGTGCCGAATTACTGTTTGCCAGATTAGTGATGGCCAACCTGTAGTTTGTTATTATGCATAAATGTTTATACTAATTGCTCATTATATTCATTAGGTTTATTATTACCATAGCAAGTATTTTTAAATTCTGTATACACTATATCTGGGATGTGTTATATAGTATGTAGTGTATATACAATATATAATTTTATGTTAATATTACTCCTGGTTCAATCCTGTCTGAAATGTTTTGCATAACTATGGACTTTTCCATTTAAGAAATAAACACTGTAAAATAATATTTTTAGCACTAATATTTCTTCTAGGAAAATAATACAGTGGTACCTCGGTTTTCGTCGATAATTCATTCCAGAATGCTGTTCGAGCGCTGTTACCGAACGTTTTAAAGAATAAATACTACATTACTATAGTTTTACATACAGAAAACAATGAGAAATAAATATATGTAAAGCACTAATTTTAATGGATAAATGAACATTTAAATCAGTTTTACCTTTATTGAAGACTCTTGTTGGCACTATGAAGTTTCTTTGGGCCCATGGTGGCATCTTTCACAGTCACAATCAATTAACAAGCACTAAACACAATGAATTTTTTGTGAAATGTTTGGATTAGTGCGCAGGGTAATGTTCACTCAAGGATGAACAAAGCTAGACTGGCTCACAACTCATGCGCTGGGAGGTGCGCAAGCGCTGGTAGGTGGACAGGTCTGGTACGCCAGCCGAAACTCAGGGAAACGGCCGAAAGAAGCGACCGAAACATGAGTCGGCCGATACTCAGGGTAGCCGAAACTCAGGGGTCCACTGTAGTCCGTTTCATACCCCCAAAAATACACTTACAATAATACACTTACATAATTGTTCGAGTTGGGAGCTGTACGAAAACCGAGGTACCACTGTAATTTATTATCATTTTGTTATTTAATTATTATTATTGGAAAAACAGGTAAATGTGTTTTTTACTTCATGCTGTCAATGCATTCCAAGCTCATGACAGCTGTACTAAGCTCACTCAGGCTATCAGTTCTTAATTCCATACAATAGGCAGTCTTCATTTTGCTTTGCGAGTTCACCTATTGCATAAACTAATGTTGGAAGTAGGGAATTACAAGCAAGAATGGTACATTGCATAATAGTGAATTCACACAAAGCGAAGCTACATAGCGTGAGGATGGAAACCTGTACAGTACTGTAAACTGTAGGAAGGTGTAGGGAAAATGTGTATTAAACTTGTTTTATGTGGTACAAATAATGTAGTTTACATATAAGAAAGCACTAGTAGGAACTAAAAAAAAAGTGACTAATATGCAAAGCATTTCCGGCAAACTAATCCTAATGCTTGAAAGTTATTTAAGATTTAGACATAGACTAATAAGTAGGAGTTCTTATGAGTTTACAATCATATGTATATGTAATAAGAAAAGTAGCAATACTTGTCAAAAGTATTGTACTGCTGTATGCTGTATATAATTGACATTTACAATTTTCTTAATTTGTTTGTTCTTCAACAGTATGGGTGCCACCTGCTTTGTCCAGCCTCTGGACCTCGTGAAAAACAGAATGCAAGTCGCTACAAGTAAAGAACACAAAACTAGTTACCATGTGATAAAGCACGTGATAAAATCTGAAGGATTGTTTGCTCTCTACTCTGGGCTCTCTGCAGGGCTTCTTCGTCAGGCAACATACACTACCACACGTCTTGGCATCTATACCTGGTTGTTTGAGAAAGCTTCAGGGTAAAAAATTTGCGTTTTCTGTTACACAATTTTCATCGTCATCATTAACCCATTTCCTATTTTGTAAAAAGAAAGGTTAAAGATCCCTTAATATAATAGTCATTACAGTTAATCTATGCCCAAATATAACAGAACACACACTTGCATGGTAGCAAAAATAAGGATAGGTTGGAGTACATGTATATAATAGATTGTTATCCATAAAAAAATAAATAGTTATTTTACAATTTTTTTTTTGTGTGTGCACACATACTCGCCTATATGTGGTTGCAGGGTTTGAGTCAGTTTGTGTGTTGGGGGGTGGGATTTCAATTTTTTTTTGACCCAAAAATTACAGACTAGTAGCTCTTAACATCTCACCAATTAAAAGTCTTTGAAAGAGTGATGAGTTGCTAAATTACAAATTTTATGGAACAGCACAGTCTGCACAACTCAAACCAGCATGGTTTTAGAGCTGAGAGATCATGTCTGTCACAACTTTTAAACAACTGGGTTAGAATTATGGAGGCATTGGAAGAAAATCAAAAGGCAGATATGGTATACTATTTGGATTTTGTAAAGGTATTTCACAGATGTTCTCATAGAGTGAATGGACACAAAATGAGGGCCGTAGGTATAATGGGGAAGGTAAATGAATGGATTTTCAATTTTCTGAAAGATAGAACACAAGAGTAGTAGTAGTATACAGAGCAAAATACGTACAGCATTAGTGAGGTAAAAAGCTCAGTAGTACTTCTGACGCTTCTACTGTTTCTTATCCTCATAGCAGTCATAGATAAAAGCACTAGCCACAGTTTTGTATTGCTAACCAGACTGAGAGTTGAAGACCTAAACAAATTTTTATGAGAGAGCCACAGAATTTGGTAGACACAAACCTATCTGACATTATCCTGATGCCAAATGACTTCGAAAAGGTGACAAATGACATGCCCATTCACTCTGCATGGGCATAGAACTCCATGTTCATGGAACTCCATGTTCATCATCTTAACATCCCATGGAGAGGGAGGGAGCATGGACACAGGGGTCGTCCCACAGCTGCTAAAAACAACAGACATAGCCCCACTCCACAAAGGGGGCAGTAAAGCAATAGCAAAGAACTACAGACTGATAGTGCTAACGTCCCATATCATAAAAATCTTTGAAAGGGTTCTAAGAAGCAAGATCGCCACCCATCTAGATACCCATCAGTTACACAACTCAGGGCAACATGGGTTTAGAGCAGGTCACTCCTGTCTGTCCCAGCTACTGGTCCACTATGAGAAGGTCCTGGATGCTCTTGAAGACAAACAAAATGCAGATGTAATATACACAGACTTTGAAAAAGCCTTTGACAAGTGTAATAGCACACAAAATGCGTGATAAAGGAATAACAGGAAAAGTTGGTAGATGGATCTATAATTTCCTAACAAATAGAATACAAAGAGTAGTAGTAAACAGAGTAAAGTCTGAGGCGGCTACGGTGAAAAGCTCTGTTCCACAAGGCACAGTACTCGCTCCCATCTTGTTCCTCATCCTCATATCTGACATAGACAGGGATATTAGTCACAGCGCCGTGTCTATTTTTGCAGATGACACCCAAATTTGCATGACAGTGTCCTCCAATGAAGACACTGCAAGACTTCAGTTGGACATCAACCAAATCTTTGAATGGGCCACAGAAAACAATATGAAATTCAATGATGAGAAATTTCAATTATACTCCGATATGGAAAACACGAGGAAATTAAAACTACATCGGAGTATAAAACAAATTCCAACCACACAATATAGCGAAAAACTAATGTAAAAGACTTGGGAGTGATCATGTTGGAAGATCTCGCCTTCTAAGACCATAACATTGTATCAATCACATCTGCTAGAAAAATGACAGGATGGATAATGAGAACCTTCAAAACTAGGGATGCCAAGCCCATGATGACACTCTTCAGGTCGCTTGTTCTATCTAGGTTGGAATATTGCTGCACACTAATGGCACCTTTCAAGGCAGGTGAAATTGCCGACCTAGAAAATTTACGGAGAACCTTCACAGCACACATAACTCTGATAAAACACCTCAATTACTGGGAACACTTGAAGTTCCTAAACCTGTACTCCCAAAATGCAGGCGGGAGAGATACATGATTATATACACCTGGAAAATTCTAGAGGGATTAGTACCAAACTTGCACACAAAAATCACTCACTATGAAAGCAAAAGACTCGGCAGACGATGCAACATCCCCCCAATGAAAAGCAGGGGTACCACTAGCATGATAAGAGACAACACATTAAGTATCAGGGGCCCAAGACTGTTAACTGCCTCCCAGCATACATAAGGGGAAATATCAGTAGACCCCTGGCTGTCTTCAAGCAGGCACTGGACAAGCACCTAAAGTCAGTACCTGACCAACTGGGCTGTGGCTCGTACGTCGGTTTGCATGCGGCCAACAGTAACAGCCCGGTTGATCAGGCCCTGGTCCACCATGAGGCTTGGTCACAGACTGGGCCCCGGGGGCATTGACCCCCAGAACCCTCTCCAGGTATACTCCAGGTAATACCAAAATAAGCATGAAAATTGCTTTTGTAGAAGACATACACAATAAGGCAAATGTTATGACAGCCAAGACAGTGATGGGGTGGATAATGAGAACTTTCAAAACAGTGGAAGTGGTGCTAGTGATGACACTATTCAAACTGCTTGTGTTCTCTTATTTAGAACATTGTTCAGGGTTGACAACCTTGTTCAGGGCAGGAGATATATCAGAACTGAACAAATATGGAGATCATTTACATTCTGGATAGAACCAGTAAAGTATTTAAATTACCATGAAAGCCTCAAAGTTCTTAATTTGTATTCACTGGATCAGAGAGAGACAAAGAGAGAGAGAGACAAAGAGACAAAGAGAGAGACAAAGAGAGAGAGAGAGAGACAAAGAGAGAGAGAGACAAAGAGAGAGAGACAAAGAGAGAGAGAGAGAGACAAAGAGAGAGAGAGACAGACAGACAGAGAGACAGACAGAGAGAGCGAAAGAGAGAGAGCAAGAGAGAAAGAGCGAAAGAGAGAGAGCAAGAGAGAAAGAAAGAAAGAGAGAGAGAGAAAGAGAGAAATATGAATGAATGATAATATTTGTTGAAAGTACTTAGAGAGCCTAGTCCCAAATCAGCTCTCTGCCATAGCATACTGAAGTGAGAGATATGGGAAGTGTAAAATAAACCCCGTGAAAAGCAGGCACGGTGGGCACAGTAAAAGAACTTTGTGTCAATATCCGTAGTCCTAGACTATTCAACATCTTGCCAAAAGATATCATAAACACTGCTGGGACAAGTGTAGAAGTCTTAAAAGGAAACTGGACAAGTAATTCAACCAAGTGGCAGATCAACCAGTGTGTGATGGATATGTGGGCCAGTGGGCTGCCAGCAGCAACAGCCTGGTTGATCAGGCAAGCACCGCATTAGCTTGGCTCAGGGCTGGGCCAGGTATATAATGAATTGATTGTGTTGTTGTTGCAAGTGGGGAGCAATGATAAGGCTTCAGAGGCTTCTTTCTTTATTTGCGAGATCATGGGTACACAGGCAGTGTGTTAGTGCCCATAGCCCCGAGGGGCCATGCTGCGAGGAAGAGAGGAGTAGACCTGTTGACTGAGTGAAGTCAGCTGCCAGAGTGAGGGAGGGGCAGGGTGATGCAAGTGGAAGTGGCATGCCCACCAGGCTTGCCCTCTGGGGAAGCTATGGGAACTAGGCATGTAGGCTTGCAGTCTACATTTCGCTCGGCCACCTACCCCATGGTCATCCTCAACCATGCTTGACTGAGGAAAAAAAAACTCGGTTTCTCTCTCGCAGGAACAGGGCACAGAACACAAATAAAAACTTATATATACATGTGGACATGAAAAAAAACTTCCTACAGGGAGGTAATAAAAAAAAGGTGGTGTGCTTCGTGGTCCAAGGCGGTGAGCATCGAAGGCATCACTGCACACCTTCCTGTATCTGGACAGATACTGCAACACAAGAGACATCACTGCAGCTGAGCTGTGACGTAACAGGGTACGGTCTCCTCTGGAGTGGTGAAGAAGTCATCGTAGTAGTAGTTGTTGCAGGGTTCACTCATCCTGGGGCACAACCTGGTAGTGCCCTTGAGTGAGGCGTCGTCAGTACTCGGCAACTGGGCAGGACTTTCTGCAGGCAAGTGATTCAGGAGGACATTTCTCGACTGGTACTGTCGCTGGGGCTGTCACTGCCAGCGAGAGTGAAGCGAGTCGTGGCAGGGACAACTCGGGCAAAATGTCTGGGAGTCGTAACAGCATACACTGTACTGGAGTGAACGGGCTAGCTGTCAAAGCGACATCATCTTTGTGCAGGCTGCTCACTGAAGCTATGACACGAGGCAGACAGTTGCCTGCCAACAGGGCTGGGCTACTGCAGCTGGACGAGTGTCATTCTCTCGACAGTTGGAGTTATAGCAGAGGTTAGTTTAAGCGTCCTCAGACTGGTTCTCTACATATAACTGCACTCTGACGGTCAGGAGGTGAAGTGGGACGAGTTGACGGGGAATCGTAGCAGGTACGACTCAGCAGGGCGTCTACGAGCGACGAACATAAAGAGCTTTTTGTACAAGGGGCTCAGACGCTCGTAGCTGACACCAGGACTGACTAAATGTCAGCTGTCAACGGTCAAAGTGTAACACAAAGGTGCTACACAGTGGTCTGGGCACAGACCACACATCCGGGACACACAGAAAACTTGCACACACCTACTGCACATGCGGTACAACATAGCTTGAACTAGCAAATGACGTTTTTCTGTGCAAAAATTGACACTAAGCCATACACAAACATGTGAGAACACTGACTGAGAGGAATTAATTAACGCATGACGTATATTTTCTCTCAAACTTCTCAACAATACTGAAACAGTATGCTCACTGTGAAACTATAACGGTCGATGTGATATCATGTGGTGATGTCAGGCGTGACGTGTGAGGTGATTTCATGGGGTGGCATCTCGAGGTGACATTAGCAGACGTTTCGAGGTGACGTGAGGGATGTCAAGGGGTAACATCGCGAGGTGATGTCAGGGCAGCATCGTGACGTCAGTGGAGTGACATCGTGAGGGATGTCATGGGGTGACATCGCGAGGTGACGTCAGGCAGACATCTAAGGCAACGTCAGGCAACGGTGATGCCATGGGTGATGCGGGCAGCATGTGGCTTGGGTAACTCGCGTGGCTTGTAGATCCATACGTGGCTTTGTGATCCATGTGGCTTCGTGATCCACATGACTTCGAGTGACCTCGGGCACTCGGATACACAGCTCTGGCAAAGAATTCACACTGAATTTACAGAAAAACAGCAGAGGGAGTGAGAGCATAGTGGTGGAGAGTGTGGTGGTAGGAGCGTGGGGTGAGCGTGGGTGAGTGAGGCAAGGAACTCCGGCTGCTTCCTTCTCTCCCACCCACAACCACGGGAAGAAACACCCACACTGGACACAGAAATCACCACAAATTCACCTCTGAGTTGCTGAAATAGCCGTGCTGAGCTGAACAATAACAACAGCAGCAACATACATACAGATGACGCTGAACACGTGACTTGAGAACAGCGTGGAGCGCTGTGGAGACTCAGTCGCAGGGGACACCATGAACATTTCTTGAGAAAAAATCAGCAAATTTCTGCCTAGATCCTGAGTCTGAATGATGAGACTTGCAGACTCGACTTCAGGATAATGCGTAGAGAGACGGATGCTTCTTGTATGTGGAGATGAAGTGAATGCATCTTCATTCCTCTCTTTCCCTCTCGGGCAACACAACTGCTGTGGACTATGTGAAGTTATGCTCCCCATCCTCTTCTCAAACCTCATTACTCTCTACTACTTCCACACTGGGCACTGTGATCATACCAGGTTGAGTGCCTCCTTGGGAATACAAAAATGCTGTAATAGTACAGTAGGGCCCCGCTTTATGGCATTTGCCTTACGGCGTTCACTAATACAGCGATTTCAAATTATGACCAAATTTGCTATATGGCTCCCGGTCTTTCTAATACAGTGGACCCCCGGTTTATGTAATTAATTTGTTCCAGAATGCTGTTCAAGTGCTGTTATCAAACGAATTTGTTCCCATAAGGAATAATGTAAATTAGATTAGTCCTTTTAGACCCCAAAAAATACACTTATAAAAACACTTAAATTCTATGCACATAAAGGGCCCCAGAATCTGGAATTCATTACCAGTAAATATTAAGATAACCTTGTCTGAAAATCAATTTAAGACTCTTCTCAAAAACCACCGACTCACCCTAAACTAAATACTCATACTGTAAACTACTTTCAAAAATGCTCAATGTTATTTTCCTTAAGATAATCTCATTTTTATATTACCATCCTCCTAAACACTTGTTACAATTTAATATCATCATATTGTCATTTTAACAGTATAATATCATCATATTGTAATTTGAAATAAAATATATAACTAGAATAAACTCAATCAATTTCTCTAGTATTATGTACATAGTCTATAAGTCATTAGATTAAGCTGCCCCTAATGCCATGGCATGCCAGTGGCTCTCCTTGCACTTCAGTTTATGATTGTAACTACCAATATATATGTATAACTGCAAAGAAATATAATTAACTTTACTTTACTTACAAAAATACACTTACATAATTGTTCGAGTTTGGAGCAGCACGTAAACCGGGGGTCCACTGTACAGTGCACGCCATCCGGTTTGTTTACATTCTCCGTGAGCACATCTCTCTGTTATGTTTGGAAACTTTCCAAAATTTCAAGTGTTTTAAAATTATTGCATATTTTATATGTACTCTGATAATTATACTTGTGTGTACCTGTACCTAAATATACTTACAAACTGTGCTGGCATGCAGGTACACATTAAAATCACTAAGAGTCTCTCTACTCTTGACACCATATTAATAATAATATAATCTCTTGGATGCATTTAATGTTGTACAGTCAACCCTCCGTTTTCGTGTATCTCCGTTTTTGGTGATTTCAGTTTTCGGGCACTTTTTTCGTGGAAATATTACCTCCGTTTTCGGTGATTGGCTTCGTTTTCATTCATGGTACGGAACCTGTCCAGTGCCCAGCGCACATACAAAGCCCACAAGCCTGCCTCCCACACACATTCTCAGGCAGTGTAGCATTGTTTCTGGTTGAGTGAACATTATCCTGCACAATGTTACAATGTATTATCATATTGTAATTTGAACGATCTAATAAGACAAACTCACTCAATTTCTCTAATATTATGTTCATAGTCTATAAGCCATTAGATTAAGCTGCCCCTAATGCCATGGCATGCCAGTGGCTCTCCTTGCACTTCAATTTATGATTGTAATAACATAACCTATGTAAACTAGCAATGAAATAAATATTTGTATTTGAGTTCATACAAAACATTTCTTAACAATCCATTGTTTTTGGCCCTTGATTATTGTGTGTGACTGCTAAATAAGCCACAATAGGCCCAAAGAAAGCTCCTAGTGACAGTCCTTTGGTAAAGAAAGTGAGGAATACCATAGAATTAACCCTTTGACTGTTTCGGTCGTATATATACGTCTTACGAGCCACTGTTTCGGACGTATATATACTCACAAATTCTAGCGACTTCTAGCGGGAGAAAGCTGGTAGGCCCACATATGAGAGAATGGGTCTGTGTGGTCAGTGTGCGCTGTATAAAAAAATCCTGCAGCACGCAGTGCATAATGAGAGAAAATAAACTCTGACTGTGTTTTTGGATTAAAATGCCGTCTTTGAGGTGTATTTTCATATAGTATTTATGGTTGTATTCTCTTTTTTATGGTCTCATTTGATAGAATGGAAAACATACTACAGAAATGTAGATGATTTTGATTAGTTTAGTGATGAAAACGACCTTGAAAGTGAGCTCAAAGTAGGGGAAATGTTCGATTTTTACAAATGTTCAAGATAAGATTTCTTCGGATTTTTAACCCCGGAGGGTTAGCCACCCAGGATAACCCAAGAAAGTCAGTGCGTCATCGAGGACTGTCTGTCTTATTTCCATTGGGGTCCTTAATCTTGTCCCCCTGGATGCGACCCACACCAGTCGACTAACACCCCATGTACCTATTTGCTGCTAGGTGAACATGACAACAGGTGTAAGGAAACACGTTGAAATGTTTCCACCCGCCGGGAATCGAACCCGGGCCCTCCGTGTGTGAAGCGAGAGCTCAAGCCACCAGACCACCGGGCAACCAAGAGTAAACAAATCACGCCACGCGTCCAATACACATTAATTGGCGAGTCTAATATTCTTTCACAAGTGCACTGATATTATTTATACCATTTTCGCAATAATGCAATAGTCTGCATAACGGTAAATCTTCTATTTTTGGTGTAAATAAAAATTCAAAATAGAAAGCAAGAGTAATGTAAGAGGGGCCTAAAGACGTGACTAATGAACAGATAACATCTAATTTTAGTGCCAGGAATGTCTGCATTGTTTATTCTTGATCCTATTTTGAAATTGACAACTTTTTTATTTTGCATGAAATTGGCCAAATTGCCAATTTCTGACCACTTTATTGGGTAGTTGAAATCGGTAAATTGGTGGTTTCTTGTACTCAATCGATAGAACAAATGGAGTTCTAAAGAAATAGCTATGAGTTTGGTTGACTGGAACAATGGAATTGGCCGAAAATAGGGCTCAAAGTCGGCGAAATTGCTAATGCGTATGTATCGCCAAGATCACTAACTTTGCGAGAGCGTAATTCTGTACGTTTTCCATCAAATTTCATACTTTTGGTGTCATTACCATCGGGAAAATTTTCTCTATCATTTCATAAATTTTTTTGTTTTTTTCGAAAATTTTGCGCCAACAGGAGAGCACTCAGGATTAGGGGTTGCGACAGTCAAAGGGTTAAAGAAAGAAATCGTAGCAAAGTGGAGTTGATAAAGGCTATAGCACCAGCCAGCGATAAAGTGTAGCACTAACAGTGTAGCAAGTAAGTTAAGCGATAGAAAAATGACGACACGAAACTTAACTCCTCCATTGTTGTTTGAGAAATATAAGGGCACTGTGTCTAGAGCTGCCCTCTGCCAACATCTCCTCCAAGGTAAGTGTGAATATTTCTTATTTATATAAGTGTGAATATTTCTTATTTATAAATTATGTACATTGTTTGTGTGAATATTATTGGTGGCTTTCTGCTGCAGCCGACCACCACCACGGCTTATGGTCAATGGCCCTTATACCCAACAACATACATTCGTAATGACATGTTTTATTCATTCTAGAGTTTATATCATGTTTCTATGTTATTAATATTGTTTATTATGTCATATTAGATGAAATGTGATAGATAAATAAGCCGTAGAGCTGATATTAGTGTCAAATTGAAGCATTTTGTCCTTCCTCCCAACAATAAACTCTCCTCCTTCTCTCTTCTCCATCTTCCATACACCAACAAGAGTCTCCAATAAAGGTAAGTGTGATGGTAAATGTTCATTTATACATGTTATTAGTGCTTTATGTTTATTTGTCATTCTTTTCTGTATGTAAATCTATACGTATTTAATCTCTAAAAAAATATTTTATGTTAATACTCCTGGGTGTCTGAAATGGATTAATTGAATTTACATTATTTCTTATGGGGAAAATGACTTCAGTTTTCGTTGATTTCAGTTTTAGTCGATCCCTCTGGAATGGATTAAGCACGAAAACGGAGGGTTGACTGTATATTACGTTAATATAGACATTTCAATTAATCCATCTAAGATATTTTTTTTCAAAATTACAGTGGAATCTCTACTAACGAGCCCATCCACGTGGAGTTTTTCCAGGTACAGGCAGTCGATCGGTCGATTTTTTGCTTCCATAGGCGAGTGAAATTTCCAGATGCGAGTGGGCCTCAAGAGAGGTTCCTTGATGCTGGTGAGGGGCTCTTGATCTAGGGAATTGGATCTCATTTGTTTGTTGGACTATCTTATTGAAACTTGGGGAATGTATGATGGAAAGATGTTTCTTAATGTACAGTGGTACCTTGACTAACGATCTTAATCCGTTCCAGGAGCTAGACCTTAACACGAAAAAATCGTTATTCGAAACCTTATTTCCCATTAGAAATAATGTAAATACAATTAATCCGTTCTGTTGTGTGGGTCTTGGGAGAACTAATACGGTTGCACAGAAACACACTGGTGGTTGGTTACAGTGTATTGAATGAGTCAGTGAGAAGAGTACCCAGCGCCGTACCTGTTCCGTCTCCTAGGCCTACCTCGAGAATGGGGGAGATGCCTCTCTTTGAGCGCACACATGCGCAGGATTCATGACATCATAGGTAGCAAGGGACCTCACATATAAAGGCTGGTCTTACAACATATAGCATATCTGACAGCTCGGTTACACTACCGTATGTCGTCTCGACATACAATACAACTCTATAGACTGAACAGGCAGGTGATACTGGGGTGATTCTATACAAAGCAAACACATTTATAACTTAGAACTAATCAAGAAAATTATAACAAGATTAAATTGACTGAATAGATAGTAATAACTGATCTTACTATCACTGGTCTTAATATAATGGTTCTTAATTTAATTGTAATGGTTCTTCATATAACTAATCTTCATGTAATGGGTCTTGATGTAATTTGTAATGCATTACATATTATATTACAATTTCAACTGATAAAATTGCTCGATCGATCTGTATTCATGCACTCTACGGCTTCTGAGGAAGCATAAATATTTACAGGGAAGAAGTTTTAACAGAAAAGATAGACTCGGCGCACACGGGTCATACTGTTAAAACTCAGAACTCGGAGAGAACTTGAACACACAAAAATCTTACTAGATACTGGAAATCTGATAACAAAACACTCAGTCAGTAACTTTAGTTCTAAACTGGATTTTCTAATTTTCTATCTTTAGATCAAGGCTTATGATCACTTTCCTACTGAAGGAATGAACAGTCTCGGTGGATTGGATTGAACTTATAATCACTTTCCTACTGAAGGAATGAACAGGCTCGGTAGAGTGGATTGAACTCTCCCCGGCTGAAATAGTTAACTCAGTAACACAAAATATGAGCAAAGGAGAACGGCTCTCACTATCTCTTACTGCAGGTAATAATTGCTCGACATACAACACTATACTCTTCAAGGATTTACTGTCAACTAGGATAATACCACTATCTGGAACACAAGGGACAACAACTGGCACTCTAGTGAATACACTAGCAACAGAAATGTCTTTCTGCAGTTGCTTGTACATCAGCAAGAGATGGAATAACTCATTGCAAGTAGTCTTTCTTCAACAAAGCGTCCCCTGGAGAGGAACTACCACTTGAACAAGTGCCATCGCAGGGATAGTTGTCTCAGTACTCAAGGTTGTCCGGGGTACCTCAGACACTCGAGATAAGGTGACACTATCTTGTGTGCAAGATATTATAGGAACTGGATTCCAGACAGGAGTGACAGTATTACTAGTGCCGGACCGCTCGGCTACGTATGTACGTAGTGATCTAATGGAGTTTGCCTTACAGACACTCCGTTTTCTGTTGTAATTAAAGCATGGGAAGGGATGGAGGAATGGCTGCTGTGGTGGCCCTATCCATAACAATAACAATGGCTGCTGTGCCCCCCTCGCTTGACTACTACTACTTACATATACGTAATATTTCACTCATTTTAGTGTATTTATCATGTTTCTATGTTATTAATATTGTTTATCATGTCATGGCAGACGAATTGTGATAGATAAATAAGCCGTAGAGTTAACATTAGTGAAATATTGAAGTATATTTTGTCGTTCCTGAGAGCCGAAACGGATTAATTTTATTTAAATTAATTTAAATGGGGAAAATTAATTCTGCAAATGAGCAAATCCAGTTGCGATCAAGCTCCTGGAACGGATTAAACTCGCAAGTAGAGGTTCCACTGTATATAATAAACACGCTACATAACATATAAACATGATAAATACACCCCACAGTAGAATAAATTAACATAAATATGAGATGTGGTAGCCAGGTGACTTGTAGGACTTGTGGTAGCCAGGCGACTTGTAGGACTTGTGGTAGCCAGGCGACTTGTAGGACTTGTGGTAGCCAGGCGACTTGTAGGACTTGTGGTAGCCAGGCGACTTGTAGGACTTGTGGTAGCCAGGCGACTTGTAGTCCAACATCAGAGAAAATGTGTACACTATAATATTACAATGGGGGTAACTAGAAAATTATTCCTTTTGTATGCCTTCACTCAGAGCGTCATTTCTTCTAAAAATGGTGTTACACAAGAATGGGAGTGTTTCTCTTTATTTATTCTACTGTATCAATGTGGAGACAACTTGTACAGAATGTAAAGTGACGAAAACCAGACGCATTCGCCTGGTTTGTTTGCATTACGTGTGGGTGGGGTGGGGCGGGAGGGCTGCCCTAGCTGGCTACCATACTTCCCAAACATGACTTCCTACAAATAAAACTCACCTCTCACCCTACATTAAGACTACAAATATTTTAAGGTACAGTAGACCATCATTTAACACGGTAGTTATGTTCCTGAAAACACTGTTTTAGTTAAAC
This sequence comes from Cherax destructor, assembly GCA_009830355.1. Classification (NCBI taxonomy): domain Eukaryota; kingdom Metazoa; phylum Arthropoda; class Malacostraca; order Decapoda; family Parastacidae; genus Cherax; species Cherax destructor. The sequence goes on from WNWK01005977.1 coordinate 36,047, forward strand.
TTATGGGAAAAATAGGGTTACGTTCCTGGAAGCCCCCAAAAAAGCCAAACCACTTTTTTTAGACCTCCAGATCTTACAAAAATAAAAGTGAATATGTACAGTGGTACCTCGAGTTACGATATTTTTTCGTTCGAGAATGCTGTTCAAGTGCCATTACCAAACGAATTTATCCCCATAAGGAATAATGTAAAATAGACTAGTCCTTTTACACCCCCAAAAATATACTTACAAAAGCATTTAAAAAAATAAACTTACATAAAAGGGCGATTTTGGGGACCATCGTAACTCGAGGTACCACTGTAATTGTAGTTCATTGTCATGATGTATCATGTTGTTTTTACTGCTTAAGATTACAAATGCAACAGGAATAATATTTCTTACCTTAAATTGAGGATGTTGATGTTTCTGGATGATTGTGGAGAGTTATGCTGTGGCCCTACTGGGCTGAGGTGGATGGTAGAATTCTGGTACTAAAGTCAATGGTTGTACTGGAGTGTGCATAAATTCTGTAATGGATTTCTGTTCTATTTTACCCCGCAGTACATTATACAACTGACGGTAAGGCATCAGCTGCTCTAGACACCGTTTCAGGGTCCTCTTCAGTGAAAAAAAATCTAACTTTGTCAGTCAGTAAGTCAGTCAGTCAGTCAAGTCAGTCAAGTCAGTCAGTAAGTCAGTCAGTAAATCAGTCAGTCAGTCATCACACACTCATATTTACCTCATTCTTTTTATGTGCACAAAGAGATGCTTCATTAGGGCCACTAGCTATCTCTTGTCTAATACATATCTCTATTTTCTTCGTTAATTCTAAGACTTAAATGTTTAAACCTTTTCTTGCCACGTTCAGCAATACAGTAGACCCCCGGAGTTCATAATTAATCCGTTCCAGAGGGCGCTCCGAACACCGAATATTACGAACTCTGAATCTATTTTCCCCATAAGAAATAATGGAAATAAAATTAATCCGTTTCAGACACCCAAAAGTATTAAAATAAAATATTTTTGTACATTAAATATAAAATTACACAGAAAACAATGACATGAAGAATAAAACAATAATAACATGTCACTTACCTTTATTGAAGAGTTGTTGATGTGTGGAAGACGGGAGGAGGGGAGAGGATGGAAGAGTTGCTTTTGTTTGGAAGGGGAATCCCCTTACATAAAGACTTCAGGTACCAAGTCCTTTCCCTGGGTTACTTCCCTTCTTTGTTTTTTAATGCCATTAGGACCAGCTTGAGAGTCACTGGACCCCTGTTGCTCAAAAAAGTGTTCTAGAGAGTTCTGTTTCTGGCATATGTTTGGAATTGTGCCGGCAACAGGGGTGTGTGCTTGGGGACAGGACAAGATAGTCCTTCAATATTTCGCTAATATCATCTATATGGCTTATTTATCAATCACAATTCATCTAATATGGCATAATAAACAATATTAATAACATAGAAACATGCCATATACTCTACAATGAATAAAATATCATTACGAATCTGAGGACTGGTGTTGTGGTGTTTGTTATTGGGTGTATAAGGGCCACTGAAAGATACGCCTTAAATAGTGACACACGGTGGTGTTGTCAGTCGCCCTATACAACTCCAACAACATTGGAGGAGTTAAGTTTCGTGTTGTCATTTTTCTATCGTTTAATCGCTTAACTTACTTGCTACACTGTTAATGCTACACTTTATTGCTGGTTGGCACTATAGCCTTTATCAACTCCTGCTGTTTTAGTATCATAACATATCGTAGAATCACTGAATCACTTAAGAAGACATTCTTCCCTCTCAGCCCTTTACCAAAGGGCTGGCACTAGGAGCTTTCTTGGGGCTCATGGTGCTCTTATTTAGCAGTTGCAAGCACTAAAATTAATGGAATAATGAAAAAATGTATTGTATGAATGCGTGGGTGGCGGTCACTCGCTGGTAAACAATGGCACACTGACTCTGAATGGAGTGTCGGGCCCGCTCGGGCCACGCGTACGTGTCTGAGATGAATTACTAACTCCGAGCGGATCAACGAACACCGAACAAATATTTTTCCGAAAAAATGTCACGAACTTCGAATTTTACGAACTCCGACGCCTACGAACTCCGGGGGTCCACTGTACAGTGGACCCCCGAGTTTCGGTCACCTCGGAAATCGAACAATTATGTAAGTTTAATATTGTAAGTGCTTTTGTATGTGTATTTTTGGGGGTCTGAAAGGACTAATCTAATTTACATTTTTCCTTAAGGGAACAAATTCTTTCGGTAATGGCACTTGAACAGCCTTCTGGAATGAATTATGTATGACCGAAACTCGGGGGTCCACTGTACTTGTATGCCTACTGGGTGCCATGATTGCTTCACAGATTTAAGATATGGCAAGAAAAAGATACAAACTCCTAGCAGAGGATGGTACGTATCCCGCAGGCGATGCGCTCAAAATTTTTTCCCCTCCTGCGAATCGTGTTAAGTTAATTTTGCGAAGTGTTATACAAAAATATGACGGAATTCTTCAGTCGTGCTTTAACCAAAATGTGCCATACAAAACCGTGCTAAACGACAGGCTACTGTAATTAATGAATGTTCTGTATATGTACAGTGGAACCCCGCTTTTCGCACGCTCTAGTTATCAGATGATCCCATTTTAAGACCGTTTTTTGTGCGAAATTTTGCTCCAGATATTGGACCTTGATCCGGTAATCAGACTTCTAATACGTGTCCGTCCACCCGGACGGACACATATTAGATGGGCGGACGGCATGAATTATTCATTACTTCACCCTTTGTTTATGATGGCATCTAAAGGTAGTTGTTAGAAACGTTTAAACTCAGTGAACATGGTATGTCGCTGTAATAATATGACTATGTAGTGTAGCCCAGGGGACTACATACGTGTACCTACATCTACAGGCTACCTACACTGAATTCCTACAAATATATACTACTCACCTCTCGCCCTACATTAAGACTACAAATATTTTAAGGTAAGTTATGAATGTACTGTGACAGTAAAAGAAAAAAAAGAGAAGTAAACCTAGAGAGGGCTTTGATACCTGAAGTCCTTATGGAGGGGGATTCCCAACTCCCTCTCCCCTCCTCGCCTTCAATATGCCAACAAGAGTCTTAAATAAAGGTATGTAATGTTCATTTATCATTAAAATTTGTTCTTTATAATTATTTCTCATTGTTTCGTGTATGTAAAACTAGTTAATATTTAAAAATGAATTTTTTGTGAATATTTTTGGGTGTCTGAAATGGATTAATTGTACAGTGGACCCCCGGATTACGTACTGCTCCAAACTTGATCAATTATGTAAGTGTATTTTTGTAAGTGCTTTTGTAAGTGTATTTTTGGGGGTCTAAAAGGACTAATCTAATACGTATACTACATTATTCCTTTTGGGAACAAATTCGTTCGGTAACGGCACTTGAACAGCATTCTGGAACGAAATAATGACGTAATCTGGGGGTCCACTGTATTTACATTATTTCTTATGGGAAATATTGATTCAGTTTTTGCACGTTTCGGTTTTAGAATGACCTTCTGGAACGGATTAAGTTCGAAAACCAGGGTTCCACTTTATTTTATCACTCTGGGGCGCTTTAAATAAATGTCGTAGTATATTATGTGTGGGTGGGGTGGGCTGACCTGGCTGGCTACCATACCTCCCAAACCTGACTTCCTACAGATAAAACTCACCTCTCACCCTACATTAAGACTACAAATATTTTAAGGTAAGTAATGGGTGTACTGTGTGTGTATTTTACTTTTTATTGTTTTTAATGCCTAGTTCTATTGCTAACTTAATACGTACAGTGGAACCTTGGTTTTCGTCATTAATTCTTTCCAGAAAGTCTGACGAAAACCAAATTAGACGAAAACTAAAGCAATATTTCCCATAAGAAATAATGTAAATCCAATTAATCCATTCCAGACACCCAAAAGTATTAACAAAAAATACATTTTATTGAGAATAACTATAGTTTTACATACAGAAAACAATGAGAAATAAATACATGTATAAAGGACTAATGAAATGGATAAATGCACATTTAACCCTTAAACGGTCCAAACGTATATTTACGTTAGCTCGTCCAGTGCCCCGAATCTTTTGAATTTTTTTTTTTATAGAAATAAAGAGCACATTTTTTTAAGTGTTATAGGATAAAAAACAATAATTTGGGTCAGTAGTTACCGAGATATGAGGTGGAGAAGTTGGCACTAGATGCTCACCTGACAGCAACAGGAGTCCTGCCGCTTGCAGAATCGTTGCCGATATACCTTTTTATCACTTTCTTTTATTATTTTATATAATTTTTATGTTCTCATAATCACAATTTATAGTAGTTCTTGTGATTTCATAGCCAAATCCGTGTTCTGACACTAATATTAGGTACTGAAATTGTACTCAAATAATAATAATAATAATGATAATGCATAAAAATAATAATAATAATAATGATAGTGAATAATAATGATAATAATAATAATAGTGCATAATACTAATAATAATAATAATAATCATAATCATAATAATAATCATAATCATAATAATAATCATAATAATAATAAAAGATTTGTGTCGCTGCCTTATCTCATCTGATCTCCACTAATGACTGGTGACATTTGACTAGACAGGTGAACCATAGTCTTATCTCTTCTTATCAGTCCAGTAATTACAGTGATGACATTTGACAGCTTACATTGCTTCCCTTGATTTGTTACGCAAACCTGTCTGTCTGTATCTGTCTGTGTGTGTCTGTCTTTTTGTCTGTCTGTGTGTCTGTCTTTCTGTCTGCCTGTGTGTTGTCTCCTTTCTGTCTGCTTGTCTCAGAGAGTAGCTCATGAACCAACTGGTATTACGCAGATCACAAGCACATTATAACACTTTGTCTTGATTTTTTTAGTTATCCTAGGTAATTTACACTATGTATAATTGTATTTACGTATGTGTTCCTGTGAGATAGAGACAGATAGATACAGACAGACAGACAGAGATAGACAGCCAATAAGGTACCCAGCTGACCACCCAACTGCTGGCCAGCCAGGTGGCCAACCAGCTGTTTGCCAGCCAGGTCTCCAGGCAGGCAGGCAGGCAGGCAGGCAGCCAGCTGGCCTGCCAGCCTGCTGACATCACTTTCCACTTCAAAGGGGAGTGTTAATATGACATGACATCAGTGAATCTATGGTGTTTGCCGCAGTGTTTGCTCTAGCTGGCCCTCAATTTAACTGGTGCTCCTACAAGGTACTAAGTGGTCCCAGATTTTTTTAATATGGTGCACACAAGACCCATTCTATGCTGACCAGGCATCTCAGGCCAATCGTGCCAAATTTGGAGGCAGGAAAAATAAAACGTAAAAATACGTTAGCACAGTAGCAATGCTAACGTAAATATACGTTTGGACCGTTTAAGGGTTAATATCACTTTTACCTTTATTGAAGACTCTTGTTGGCGTATGGAAGACGGCGAGGAGGGGAGAGGGAGGAGAGGTTATTGTTTGGAAGGGATTTCCCTTTCCATAAGGACTTCAGGTATCAAGTCCCTATCCAGGGTTACTTCCCTTCTTTGTCTTTTACTGGCACTAGGACCACCTTGAGAGTCACTGGACCATTGTCGCCCAAAAAATTTGTCCAGAGAGGTGTTTCTGGCGTCTTTTTAAGATTTGCCTAAAATGGGACAAGGCATTGTCATTGTATGTACATGTTTCAGACATGGCTTGCAACAGCTTTGTTAGGGTGATATTTCTCCACAAAACATTGCAACTCACTCCACTTTCCACACATGTCCTTAACCGTTTGACTGTTTTGGTCGTATATATACGTCTTACGAGCCAATGTTTCCGATGTATCAATACGCATAAATTCTAGCGGCCTCAAATCAAGTGGGAGAAAGCGAGTAGGCCCACATGTGAGAGAATGGGTCTGTGGTTAGTGTGTGCAGTATAAAAAAAATCGGGGAGACAGTGGTGCATTGTGGGAACGCCATTTCAGTAGTCCTTGTTCAGCATGCCTAGCTGTAAGAAATATCTGACTCCGGGCGAATCTGGGACTCTTCTCTTCCCAAGTGATAGCTCTAACACAGATGGAAGTGTCAGTGAAGATGAATTTCATGGTTTTGAGGAGTTTGTGACCGAAAGCAATGCCCAGGATACCAGAAGGAAGAAAGAAAAAAGAATGAAAGAAAATAAGTAGGTAAGTAAGTAGGTAGGTAAGTAGGTAGATAAGTATGTAGGTAAGTAGGTAGGTAAGTAAGTAAGTAGGTAAGTAAGTAGGAAGGACTGTGGGGAAGAAGAGCATGGAACCCAATGGGTGTTGACAGGCAGTGAGGGTGGTGAGTGATGGTATAATATGTCATTTTGACAGCAGCCACACCTTGACTCAGCATATTTATAAGTCCACACACTCACAACAACCAGCTTCCAGAAGCTAATATCAGTTCTTTGAAGTGTCCAGTGACTATATATGCATATACAGTGGTACCCCGACTTACGATATTTTTTCATTCCAGAATGCTGTTCAAGTGCCATTACCAAACGAATTTATCTCCATAAGAAATGATGCAAAATAGACTAGTCCTTTTAGACCCCCAAAATTACACTTACAAAAGCATTTAAAAAAATCAACTTACATAAAAGGGTGTGTTTGGGGACCATCGTAAGTCGGGGTACCACTGTACGTATATAGAAACCAGAAGGAAGAAAGGAGGAGATGAAATGAAGGTAGATGGGAATGTAGGAAGGCATGTAAGAAGGAAGGTAGGAAGGAAGGAAGGTAAGAAGGAATGTAGGAAGGAAGGAAGGAAACAACAACCAGCTTCCAAAAGCTAATAGTGTCAGTAATATGTACTGAAGCAGATTGATACATCTGTGTGGTGTATTATAAGTAATCCTAGCTATGTTATATGTCTGATCTCTTTGTTACTTGTGACGTCAGAATCCGTGCATGTGCGCACGCAGACCCAAGCGTCACTCTCATTTTCGTCATAGGCTTAGAACTGGACAGAGGTGCTGTGGAGTGCTATGAAGTGTCCAGTGATTATATATGCGTATATATAGAAACCAGAAGGAAGGAAGAAAGGAAAGACGAGATGAAAGGAAGGTAGGAAGGAAGGAAGGAATGATGACCCAGACACAACAACCAGCTTCCAGAAGCTAATAGCAGTTCTAGGTATGTGTCCAGTGACTGTGTGTATATATAGAAACCAGAAGGAAGGAAGGAAGGAAGGACAAGATGAAAGGTAGGTAGGAAGGAAGGTAGGTAGGAAGGAAGGAAGGCAGGAAGGTAGGTAGGAAGGAAGGAAGGAAGGAAGGCAGGAAGGTAGGTAGGTAGGTAGGTAGGAAGGAAGGAATGTAGGAAGGAATGTTGGAAGGAAGGTATAAAGGAAGGAATGACGACCCAGACGACCATCAACCTAGGATAACTACCTAACATAACTGCCTGCTACTACTTTGAAGAAAACTGCCCACAAAAATGCAGACACTAGTTTTATGTGTGAGGAATGTAAAACACCACTGTGCATGGAACCATGTTTCAAAGAGTTCCACAAGCTGCAGAACTTCTATGAACATGTCCAGGGACTGTACATTTGTATATACAGTGGTCCCTCGGTTTTCGCCGAAAATTCGTTCCAGAATGCTGCTCAAGTGCCATTACCGAACGAATTTACTTCCTTAAGAAATAATGTCACGTAGGTTAGTCTATTTCAGACCCCCAAAAATACACTTGCAACAGCACTTACGAAAATACACTTACATAAATGTTCGAGTTTGGAGATGCACGAAAACCGAGGGACCACTGTATATATTATAGAACAATAGTAATAAACAAATTTTTGTATTGATGGTTTGTGTAAAAAGTTTTGTAAACAGTATAATGATAATAATCTTTGTGCGGTTATTGTGTTGCATACAACGAGTGTATACAGTGGACCCCCGAGTTTCGGTCATAATTCATTCCAGAAGGCTGCTCAAGTGCCATTACCAAATGAATTTACTTCCTTAAGGAATAATGTCAAGTAGGTTAGTCCATTTCAGACCCCCAAAAATACACTTTCAATATTACACTTACATAGTTGTACGATTTCCGAGGTGACTGAAACTCGGGGGTCCACTGTATATGTATATTGCACCTTACTTTGGTCTCACAGGCCACATAAGTTACTTAGAAAAGAAAAATAATGAAAATACAAGAAACCTTTGAATGGGAGTAAATGAAAATATACCGGGTGAGCGGCATTCGCCGCTGTTGCCATACGCTGCTCATTTTCTACCAACTTTACGCCTCTATATCTCAGTAAGTACTTATCGCAAAAATTTTTTTTAGGCCTAAAACAATCTGCAAAATAATCCTAATATTTTGGTAAGAAAATTTTTTTTTTTCGAATATTTCCCGACATAGAATGACAGTTTCAGAAAAGGGCCTCCGACAGTCAAAGGGTTAATCACTGAAGAAGGCACATTCTCCCTCTCTCTTCCTCCTCCTCTGAAGCAATTTCCTCACCTGCGATCTGTTGCTGTTCCTGTTGAAGGTGTTGCAGCTCTTCAGTGGTTAGCTCTTCCCTGTGGTCCTCCACCAACTCTTCCACATCCTGGTCACTCACATCCAACCCCATGGACTTTCATACTTTGCTACGAGTTCTTTCTTGAATTCTATTGTGTTTCTCGCCTTCTTTATCAAAGGGCTGGCACTCGCAACTTTCTTTGGCTCAATGGTGGCTTATTTAGCAATCGCACTCAATAAACAAGCAAAAAAACAATGGATTATTATGAAATGTTTTGTATGAATGTGCAGGGTAATGTTCACTCGACAAGAAACAAAACCAGACTGACTCAGAACGCGTGCGTGGGATGTTTTGTGTGGGCGTGGGCAGGTGAACACGTTCGGTATGGTGGATGAAAACCGAGATGATGAACGAAAACTGGGACAAAATTTTGACGAAAAAAGTCGTTGAAAACCAAATTCGACGAAAATCAGGGCAAACGAAAACTGAGGTTCTACTGTATATGTTAGTGTAAACTTGTTATCTGGCATTTATATGTATTTATAAGGGAAAAAATGGTGTTCTGCTTTCCGGCAATGTCTGCTTTCCGGCAGTAGCCTGGAACCTAACCTGCCGTATAAGTGTGCCCTACTGTAATCATATACTGTACGTATTAAAAGATTCATAAGAAATTTTGTTAAGTGATGTTCCTCTGCAGGCCTAATGGTGAACCTCCCAACTTCCTCGTCAAAGCAAGTCTAGGTATGGCAGCTGGCATAGTAGGCGCCTTCGTGGGCACTCCTACAGAGGTTAGTGACATAAAATCTTTTGTCTCTTAGTTTATTAGCTTTGTAGTCTAGTTAGACATGCATTTCTGCTTACAAGACTTGTGCCTTGTTTAATGCTGCTTATCTTCCTAAAAACAAGCAAAAAGAGTTTTATTTGTAAAATGTAGTATACTTAATTGTTACAAAATTATGCAACATATACAGTATTTCATACATTTTGAAAAAGTCCTAGTTATGCAGAGTATTTCAGGCAGACTAAAACTAGATTGTAATACTTCTTGACATTATATAGATGTACTGTTGAAATCATACTATTTAAATGCCAAGTTTAAAATAATTAAGTTGTCTGAGGATAAGATTACTGAGGAGGAAGATAATTTAAGGAACAAGACTTTTCACTACATATATTAAAATAGTAATGAGAGAGTGGGTGAGATGTTATCAACAAATCTTGTTGAAAATAAGGAAAAGTTTTGGAGTGAGATTAATAAGTTGAGGAAGCCTAGGGAACAAATGGATTTGACAGTTAAAAATAGTAGAGGAGAGTTATTAAATGGAGAGTTAGAGGTATCGGGAAGATGGAGGGAATATTTTGAGGAGTTGTTAAATGTTGATGAAGACAGGGAAGCTGTGATTTCATGTATATTGGAGGGAGGAATAACATCTTGTAGGAGTGTGGAAGAGCCAGTAGTGAGTGTGGGGGAAGTTCTGGTAGAATGAAAGGGGGTAAAGCAGCTGGAAGTGATGGGATAAAGATAGAAATGTTAAAAGCAGGTGGGATATAGTTTTGGAGTGGTTGGTGCTATTATTTAATAAATGTATGAAAGAGGGTAAGGTACCTAGGGATTGGCAGAGAGCGTGTATAGTTCCTTTGTATAAAGGCAAAGGGGACAAAAGAGTGCAAAAATTATAGGGGAATAAGTGAGTGTAAAACGAAAGCCTGTAATTGTTTTACATAATGGTAGGATTGCTGGTGTCTTTTTTTTCTGTCTCATAAACATGCAGGATTTCAGGTACGTCTTGCTACTTCTACTTACACTTAGGACACACTACACATTCATGTACAAGCATATATATACACACCCCTCTGGGTTTTCTTCTATTTTCTTACTAGTTCTTGTTCTTATTTCCTCTCTCCATGGGAAGTGGAACAGAATTCTTCCTCCGTAAGCCATGCGTGTCATAAGAGGTGACTAAAATGCTAGGAGCAAGGGGCTAGTAACCCCTTCTCCTGTATATATTACTAAATGTAAAAGTAGAAACTTTCGTTTTTCCTTTTGGGCACCCTGCCTCGGTGGGAAACGGCCGACGTGTTGAAAGAAAGAAGTCTGTTGAGTATACCTGGTAAAGTGTATGGTAGAGTTATTATTGAAAGAATTAAGAATAAGATGGAGAGCAGGATAGCAGATGAACAAGGGGCTTCAGGAAAGGTAGGGGGTGTGTAGACCAAGTGTTTACAGTGAAACATATAGGTGAACAGTATTTAGATAAGGGTAAAGAGGTTTTTGTGGCATTTATGGATTTGGAAAAGGCATATGATAGGGTGGATAGGGGGGCAATGTGACAGATGTTGCAGGTGTATGGAATAGGAGGTAGGTTACTGAAACCAGTGAAGAGATTTTATGAGGATAGTGAGGCTCAGGTTAGAGTGTGTAGGAGAGAGGGAGATTATGTCCCAGTAAAAATAGGTCTTAGACAAGGATGTGTGATGTCACTGTGGTTGTTCAATATATTTATACATGGGGTTGTAAGAGAAGTGAATGCGAGGGTCTTGGCAAGAGGTGTGGGGTTAAAAGATAAAGAATCTAATACAAAGTGGGAGTTGTCACAGTTGCTTTTTGCTGATGACACTGTGCTTTTGGGAGATTCTGAAGAGAAGTTGCAGAGGTTGGTTGATGAATTTGGTAGGGTATGTAAAAGAAGAAAATTGAAAGTGAATATAAGGAGGAGTAAGGTGATGAGGATAACAGAGATTAGGTGACGAAAGATTGGATATCAGATTGGAGGGAGAGAGTATGTAGGAGGTGAATGTGTTCAGATATTTAGGAGTGGACATGTCAGCAGATGGGTCTATGAAGGATGAGGTGAATCATAGAATTGATGAGGGAAAAAGGGTGAGTGGTGCACTTTGGAGTCTGTGGAGACAAAGAACTTTGTCCATGGAAGTAAAGAGGGGAATGTATGAGAGTATAGTTATACCAACACTTTTATATGGGTGTGAAGCATGGGTGATGAATGTTGCAACGAGGAGAAGGCTGGAGGCAGTGGAGATGTCATGTCTGAGGTCAGTGTGTGGTGTGAATATAATGCAGAGAATTCGGAGTTTGGAAATTAGGAGGAGGTGCGGAATTACCAAAACTATTATCCAGAGGGCTGAGGAGGGGTTGTTGAGGTGGTTCGGACATGTAGAGAGAATGGAACGAGACAGAATGACTTCGAGAGTGTATAAATCTGTAGTGGAGGAAAGCGGGGTAGGGTCGGCCTAGGAAAGGTTGGAGGGAGGGGGTAAAGGAGGTTTTGTGTGCGAGGGCTTGGATTTCCAGCAAGCATGTGTGAGCGTATTTGATAGGAGTGAATGGAGACAAATGGTTTTTAATACATACTTGACGTGTTATAAATTAGACACTTATGCAACACTTGGGTATCTTTATTGAGGAAACGTTTGCCACACAGTGGCTCATCAGTCAATACAAAGTAGAAAGGTGTAAGGAGAGGAGGAGTTTGAGGTAATCAGTCCCTCGGCCTGGAGTCGATGTGTTCAGTCCATCAATCTTGTAGAAAGTAACACATATATCGTTGAGGGGGCTATATGATGTGTCAGGTGGGTGAGCAGCAGAGGGGTCATAGGTGGGTACATCCACTATGAGAAGTGAGGTCCTTTTCGTCAAAGGTCTGGACAAGTGTGAAGAAATCGTCCAACACTTTGAGGGGTGAAGCAGGTGAGAATGTCAACAAGGAAGGCTGGGCATGGACGTGTCATTCTGAGGTCATGTGGGTATATAATACAGATTGATCGGATTTGAAATATGGATAGGCTGCGAATTACCAAACTATTCCTGGGCTGAGAGGTTTCTGAGTGTTCGGACATGAAGATGGAACAAACGTGTGAGTGTTTCTGAGTGAAAGTAGGCTCAAGTGTTGCATAAAGTGTGCCTGGATTTACTAACATGCTGAGCGTTCTCTGAGACCATTCATTTACACATACTTGACGTGTTGTTGGAGTGTGAGCAAATTAACATTTATGAAGGGATTCAGGGAAACCGGCAGGCCGAGACTTTAGTCCTGGAGATGGGAAGTATAGTGTCCACTCTGAAGGAGGGTGTTAATGTTGCAGTTTTATAACTGTAGTGTAAAGCACCCCTCTGGCACTGTCAACAAATTTTGCTGAGAATAATAAAAACATTTGGAGTGACATAAACAGGTTACAAAAGCCTAGGGAACGAATGGATTTGTCACTTAAAAATAGAGTATATTAATGTTGGTAGAATTACCGACAATATATAAAGTAAAAGGACACAAGTGCAACTAATGTGACATTTTATTGTGGCACAATAAAACGTCACATTATTTGCGCTTGAGTTGGTAGATGGGGAGCTGGAGGTATTGGGTAGATGGTAGGAATATTTTGAAGAACTTTTAAATGTTGATGAAGAAAGGGAGGCAGTAATTTCATGCACTGGCCCAGGAGGTATAACATCTTTTAGGAGTGAAGAAGAGCAGGATGTGAGTGTGGGGGAGGTGCATGAGGCATTACTTAGAATGAAAGGGGGTAAAGCAGCTGGAAATGATGGGATCATGACAGAAATGTTAAAAGCAGGGGGAGATATAGTGTTGGAGTGGTTTTGTATTTTTGTTTAATAAATGTATGAAAGAGGGGAAGATACCTAGGGATTGGCAGAGAGTATGTATAGTTCCTTTATATAAAGGGAAGGGGATAAAAGAGTGTAAAATTATAGGGGGAAAAAGTTTACTGAGTATACCAGGTAAAGTGTATGGCAGGGTTATTATTGAAAGAATTAGAGGTAAGACAGAGAGTAGGATTGCAGATGAGCAAGGAGGCTTTAGAGTGGGTAGGGGATGTGTAGATCAAGTGTTTACATTGAAGCATATGTGTATGTGAACAGTATTTAGATAAAGGTAGGGAAGTTTTCATTGCATTTATGGATTTAGAAAAGGCATATGATAGGGGAGCAATGTGGCAGATGTTGCAAGTGTATGGAATAGGTGTGTTCCAAGGTATCTTTTTTCTCTCTTCGTTGATGAAGTATTGTCTCCTGCTTTTCTCTGCTCTTTGTTTACCTTGTTGCCAATATGTCATTTCCTGACCTAAGAGGTTCATTTATTTGGAAAAAGTCAGTTCAGGAAGTGTACGTATTATATGAAGGAAAGAGTCAAAGACAGAGAAATGATGACAGGAATGTAGGCGATAGAAATGTACATTGGAAATGCATCAGGGCAAATTAGATACAGAGGAAGTTCATTCAATGGATTTGAAGCATATGAAGGGAAATGTGCAGAGTTGCAAGGAAATATTGTTACTAAAGTTAAAGTTTATAAATGGTAGGTTATGGTAGGAGGCTCAGGTTAGGGTGTGTAGGAGAAGGAGATTACTTCCCGGTAAAAGTAGGTCTTAGACAGGGATGTGTAATGTCACCATGGTTGTTTAATATATGTTATAGATGGGGTTGTAAAAGAAGTAAATGCTAGGGTGTTGGGGAGAGGGGTGGGATTAAATTATGGAGAATCAAATACAAAATGGAAGTTGACAGTTACTTTTTGCTTATGATTCTGTGCTTATGGGAGATTCTAAAGAAAAGTTGCAAAGGTTAGTGGATGAGTTTGGGAGGGTGTGTAAAGGTAGAAAGTTGAAAGTGAACATAGATGAGTAAGGTGATAAGGGTATCAAACGATTTAGATAAAGAAAAATTGGATATCACATTGGAGGGAGGGAATATGGAAGAAGTGAATGTTTTCATATATTTGGGAGTTGACTTATCAGCGGATGGTTTTATGAAGGATGAGGTTAACCATAGAATTGATGAAGGAAAAAAGGTAAGTGTTGCATTGAGGTATCTGTAAAGACAAAAAATGTTATCCATGGAGGCTAAGAAGGGAATGTACGAGAGTATGGTGGTACAGTGGACCCTCGCTATTCGAACACTCCAAAACTCACCATCATTCCAGAATGCTGTTCAAGTGCTGTTACCAAACAAATTTATTCCCATAAGGAATGATGTAAATTAGACGAGTCCATTTCAGACCCCCCAAAAATACACTTATAAAAGCACTTAAAATAATAAACTTGCATAAAAGGGTGAGTTTTGGAGTGTTCGAATAGCGAGGGTCCACTGTACCAACACTTCTATGGGTGTGAAGCACGGGTTGTAAATGCTGCATTGAGGAGGAGGCTGGAGGCAGTGGAGATGTCATGTCTAAAGGCAGTGTGTGGTGTAAATATTATGCAGAGAATTCGTAGTGTGGAAATTAGGAGGAGGAGTGGAGTTACTAAAAGTATTAGTCATAGGACTGAAGAGGGGTTGTTGAGGTGGTTTGGTCATTTAGAGAGAATGGAACAAAGTAGAATGACTTGCAGAGCGTATAAATCTGTAGGGAAGGAAGGGGGGGTAGGGGTTGTCCTTGAAAATGTTGGAGGGAGGGGGTAAAGGAGGTTTTGTGGGCGAGGGGCTTGGACTTCCAGCAAGCATGAGTGAGCATGTTAGATAGGAGTGAATGGAGATGAATGCTTTTTGAGACCTGACGAGCTGTTGGAGTGTGAGGAGGGTAATATTTTGTGAAGGGATTCAGGGAAACCGGTTAGCCGGACTTGAGTCCTGGAAATGGGAAGTACAATGCCTGGACTTTAAAAGGAAGGGTTTGGGATATTGGCAGTTTAGAGGGACATCTAAACTGTCATATCTGAGCGCCTCTGCGAATACAGTGATTATGTGTGAGTGATGGTGAAAGTGTTGAATGATGATGAAAGTATTTTCTTTCATTTTGGGTCACCCTGCCTCCGTGGGAAACGGCTAACGTTTCTTTTTGGGTCACCCTGCCTCGGTGGGAAACGGCTGACATTTAAAAAAAAAAAATTATATTCAGTCTGTGTAAATTTACCTCACGAGGGAGGTTCTTGACACCTATGAATGACTTGACTTCACCTTCCCTTCTTTGGATCAGACTTGATTAACTCCCATTTCTCATGGTGCTGTGGGACTCCTATGGGTTTAGCGCTACATCATTATTATAATCATAATAATAGCAGTAATACGTATGTAAATTTATATCAGATTCAGGTGTTTTTTAGAATATTTTTTTAGCAGCTGGCAGACATTGCATTTTTAGAATCTTCTGGTTGAGAGTTCCATATTTTTTAACCTATTATATGCATGGCGTGTCTACTCAGGTTGAGTTGAATGTGACAGATATCAATGAGGTAATTGTTTCAAGTACTGTGTGTATGCATTCTGTTGCAGCTCTCCAAGAAGAGTTTTTAGCACTGCATTAATATGTTTTATTGAGTGTTATGTATACATTATACACACTACAAAATGTAGATGTTTTGTACATTGAGTAAATTTAAATTTGTGAAAAGTATGGGTATGTATTGTCTGGAAGCTTATTCAGTGATTATTGAAATACTATAGCTACTGTAGCCAATTTTTGTTTTTAGGTGATTCCCTCTTGTAGATCATAATGCACATATACCATAAGAGAAGAAGTAAGGATAGATTAGTGAATAGTACAGAATGAGTAATGTTGTTTTAGGTACTGAACTTAGTGAGAGTTTTGAAAGAATGCCCGCTGCTTTACAGATTTTTTTTATATTTGTAGTGGATGCGAGTGTTGAATTTGAATTTTAGTTTGCTGTCAAGGCATATACCTAAGAATTTTCCCTTATCTTGTCTTTCAATGTATGTATTATTTACCTTTATGTTTAATTGAATGTTTTTAGCTTTATTTCCAGTCACTGTATAGGTCTTATTAACCCTTTGACTGTTTCGGTCGTATAGTATATACATTTTACGAGCCACTGTTTCTGACGTATATATACTAAAAAATTCTAGCAGCTTCAAATCAAGCGGGAGAAAGCTGGTAGGCCCACATATGAGAGAATGGGTCTGTGTGGTCAGTGTGCGCTGTATAAAAAAAATCCTGCAGCATGCAGTGCATAATGAGAAAAAAAAACTAAGCATGTTTTTGGATTATAACACCGACTTTGAGGTGTATATTCGTATGGTATTTATGGTTGTATTCTCTTTTTCGTGGTCTCATATGATAGAATGGAAAACATATTACAGAAATAGAGATGATTGTGATTAGTTTCACAATGAAAATGACCTTGAAAGTGAGCTCGAAGTAGTGGAAATGTTCGATTTTTGCCAATGTTCAAGAAGAGTAAACAAATCACATCACGCCACGCGTCCAATACACGTCAACTGGTGAGTCTAATATTCTTTCACAAGTGCACTGATATTATTTATACCATTTTTACAATAATGCAGTAGTCTGCATAACAGTAAATCTTTTATTTTTTGTGTGAATAAAAAATCAAAATAGAAAGCAAGAGTAATATAAGAGGGGCCTAAAGATTTGACTAATAAACAGAGAAAATCTTATTTTTGTGCCAGGAATGTCTGAATTGTTTATTCTGGACCCTATTTTGAAATTGACATTTTCTTTATTTTGCATTAACCCTTTACCGGGCACTCCCTGGAAAATGATAATTTCGAAATGTGTTTCATATGAGTGGATAGAGTAACTCAATGTAAGGATAATGAGCTTATATAATTGAAATTCTAAAAAAAACTTTTCACGCAATTGCCAATATTCAAGGACCGTCTACAGACGGTCCTGACCGTTAAAGGGTGTCAAATTCTGAATGTTGCAAATTTGCAATTGTTAATAAAACACCAAATAAGTATTTTTCTATTTTATTATACTAATATACAATATCAAAAACACAAATGGAACTTGTTTCCAAACATTTTGTAGGTATAAAAAATATAAAAGTGAACCAAAGAGCAACATGGACACATTGCAAAGGGATAAAACTTTCAAGTCCCATATTCCTGAATTTCCTGAGAAAAACAATCATTCTTGATCACTAATTGCTACAATGAAAGGCTATGAAGCAATTTCTTTCCTTCTTGATGCATAGATTTACCTTGCATACGGCACACAAAAATGAGGATGTGACATGATTTTTGTTTTGCTGCAATAATTGCATGTAAATATTCTGCCTTGCACTGGCCAGTGACCTAGCATTTTATCAAACCTATCATTTTGGTCAAACCTCACACTGTCATCAGGCCTTTCTGCACGTTGGTACTGCACTGGAGATGGCAACAGGTCATCTGGTTCTGGATCTGAGTCACTTTCCACCAAAATGCAGAGATATTTGAACTTCTGTTGGAAGGGTTCACAATAGAACAATTTCTCATTGATCTGGAATGACAATAAGAATGTTCTGTACACACCCAGACCACTACAGAATTCATATATGCACTAGAAATTTTTATATAAATATTTATTTACTGAAATTTGAAATGTGGCCCTGACGGGCAGGACCGTCTGTACACGGTCCTCTTTTGTTGCACTTTTTCAATTGCATGGTACACTCATATTATGCATATCTAACTCCTGATATATATCTCAAAATATGCCTAAACTATTCATTTACACACTGGACACAACAATAAGTACTTACCGACATTGTAGAGAGTATAATCACAGTGTATATGAGTGGAAGAAGAGCAAAAATCTGGCTCTGGGTGACGCCAAGCGAGAAGTGTTTACATTTTGGTCTCTCAACCAATGGGAAGCGAGCAGATGCCGGTCTCACTTAGCTGGAGCGACTCACAGAAGGCTTGTGATTGGTCAGAAACAGAGAACGGGAACCTAGATGTGCTGGGGGAGTAGGATGACACGTGCAAAAAACACGTGTTTAGGACCGTCTCTACACGGTCCTGCCCGGTAAAGGGTTAAACTTGACAAATTTCCAATTTCTGACCACTTTATTGGGTAGTTGCAATTGGTTTTTTGGCGGTTTCTTGTACTCAATCTATAGAACAAATGGAGTTCTAAAGAAATAGCTATGAGTTTGGTCGACTGGAGCAATGGAATTGGCCAAAAATAGGGCTCAAAGTCGGCGAAATTGCCGATGCGTATATATCGCAGAGATAACTAACTTCACGAGAGCGTAATTCCATAAGTTTTCCATCAAATTTCGTACTTTTGGTGTCATTACCATCGGGAAAAGATTCTCTATCATTTCATAAGAAAAATAATTTTTTTTTTTTCAAAAATTTTGCGACACCAATAGACACCTCAGGATTAGGGGTTGCGACAGTCAAAGGGTTAATATTTCGTGCGAGTTTGTTGGTTGTGATCCAAGTATAGATATCTTTACTGGCTCATCATTAACTGTGTTGTAGAAGATAATCAAATCTGGATTTGAGGTGACAAAAGTTGCATCATCTACAGACAGAACTGGTTTATGTTCTTGGGAGGCACTAGGAAGTCAGTGCTGCAAATGAGAAATAATAAAGGGCTTAGGGCACCCTATGGCACCCCTGTGTTGATAGGTTCAGTTGATGAAACATTGTCATTCATGGTCACATGTTGATGTCTGCCATTAAGTTATGGGAAATCATGGCTTATGATTCCATAACGTTCTGGTTTAAGCAGTGGAATTTTGTGACCTACTATGTACGTTGAAAGCTTTTCTTTGATCAGTAAATAGGCTCGTGGATATTCATTATTTTCAAAAGATGCATAGAGAGTCACACATTTTTATCACCGTATTGCATCATTTGTACTTTTTCCTGGCCTGAAACCAAACTGGTAAGGAATTACAAATATTTTGTTTAGTTATGAAGAAGTAAATTTGTTTATGCATTATTTTTTCCAATTTTTTGATAATGGCAACTTAGAAATTGGTCAGATCAACCAGACTGTGATGGATATGTGGCCAGTGAGCCACAAGCAGCAACAGCCCTGGTTGACCAGGCAAGCACCAGACAAGGCTGGCCCAGGGCCATGCTCCACGAGTAGAAATTCTCTAAAACTCATCAATGGTATATCAAAGGTAAGGTATTGATTTTTGTTGGGTCTCCATCTTCATGGACTGGCATAACCCATTCTAGCTGAAGTACGTTTGGAAAGTTTTTGACTTTTATAGATTGATTAAACGATGCTGCAGTGGTAGATAACAGCATATGGTGAGCTTACTTTATATGAATGGTTGTATACAGTATTGGCTTTGTTTTCTACTTTGTTCTTTGTAGCAAATTTATTATAGGAGTTACCTGTGTTTCATTGGTTGGGGATAGGTATAGAGATTGGGTAATTATCAATGAAATACTCACTAACTTGGACATGTGAGTTTGGGATTTTGCTGGTTGTGTTTGATCCTGTGGTTTAGAAGTTATTTAGTTTATTTTCTGGTTCAGCAATTGGGATGGAAGATTCATTTGGTGTAATTAGTATATAATTAGTGTAATTTTATTGGGTTTAGTAAATTTACTTGAGCTTATTATTTGAGAATGTTTCCAAGTCCTTTTTGTACATCTTTTGTTTCATTA
This sequence comes from Cherax destructor, assembly GCA_009830355.1. NCBI lineage: Eukaryota > Metazoa > Arthropoda > Malacostraca > Decapoda > Parastacidae > Cherax > Cherax destructor. The sequence goes on from WNWK01005977.1 coordinate 55,879, forward strand.
AGCCTCTTAGGAGCTTCTTTATTAAGTTGGTGAGCATTGGTGTACCATATATAATTTTGCTAGTTCTTTATGTATTAAGCTCAGTCTGTATTTTTTTCATAGTTATGCTTTGTGTCAATATATCTGATGATTCTTTTGTTTAGGCATGAGCTGTTTAATCTTTGTTGTGACATGTTTGGTTTTTAAAGGGCAATGTTTATTCTAGAGGCCCTTGAATTTTTGTAGCAATAATGGTATAAAATACCGACACAATGGAAAAATAAACTTGATAAAAATAGACTTGATAAAGCCCACTGCTTATGTGTTTATTTTTACACGAGTTAATGTCTTGTTTGTTATTAATTCACCCTATTAGTCATTATTATTGATTACTAGGGTACTATTATTCACTGATGTTTTAATACAGTATTTTAATAGATTGTTATGTAGTTTTGATTATGTTGTATTTTTTTTTTATTCCTTGTGTACTGTATTTACAGTCACACTAAATTCTGCAGTTCATCTTTATTTCTCATTTGATAGTGTTTTTCTATTGGTGAATACAGGGATTCTTGCCACATTGTAAATGTTGAAAACTCATTAAAATACATATTTCTTCGAATATAATATTATAATACACAAGGTCTTTTAGATAATAGACCAGTACATTAAAGGGTTTAATACTACATTCCTAAAACCATTAGTTTCAAGTGTTTTAACTAAAATCAAATATAAATTTGATTGGAATATCTTAGAGGTACGTACAAAAGTTGCATATTGTTAGGTCTTACAGTTCATATTTTAATGTTTTACATAAATGTCAACATAATTAGTTATACAATGCTTATTTTGTATTGTTTGTAATATTTACAATATAAATTCTTAAGTCTATGGAATAGACTAAGGAATTAGTTGGTGTTCTAGTACTTGTACCTGCAGCATGGATCATGAACTGCTCATCCAATATTAAACTATTTGTTTTGGTTTCTATGACTTCTGTCATTTTATGTTGCAGGCAAATATCGAGTACTGTACTTTTGGAGATGAAGATGAAAAGTACTCGGCATACTCTTGAAGATTTTTTCCATAACAGCAGTATCAGAAGTTTTACTCCCATTTTATACAGCACTGTTATCATATGTAGGTCACAATGTGATATAATGTCCATAGTTTTTGTCCTATAGAGCACATGTCCACACAGTCAAGAAATCCTTCATATTTTTTTGATAATCATAGTTTGAGATTTTTGGTGTGCTTTAATAATTGTATTAATTCCTGATGTACATGTTTTTCACTTTGATTGCTAAAGTATATTGTGCCTTTTTTTTTTTTTTATCATATTTCAAGTTGCATGGCTTGACAAGGTGACTGATTGGTTCTTCAAAGTACCTCATGAGACACATTAGCTCACTTGGAACACTGAATGGCTTAGCAAAATTTGAACCAGTTTGACACATTAAATCATAGAAAAAAATGCATGTAAGAATCTTATCATGAACTCTTTCTACACAATTATTGGAATACCAGCAAATAATTTCTAAAATAGGCACATGTGCAACACTTGATACCCATGTGATGCACATGTGCCTGTTTTATCAACTTGCTGGTTCCCTGAACCATTTATCGAAAAATAATTTCTGGATGAATTCTAATTCAACTACAGTATTGTATTTGGCTATACTGTACAGTGGAACACCATAAGTTTTATTCTGGTTCAGTTAGGGGTTGGCTGTCTGAAGTTTTGGTTTGTTCAAAGATATCAAGCATGAAAATGTAGGTGATTTTTTTTCAAGGAAAAAAATCACAAGCCCTAAAAACAAAATAAAAAATACATGAACAAATGGGACACTATGTACAAAGGATGCTTGATCTATGTATCATGTTCATTTGACCTAATATATCTGCATCACATTAAGAGTGGGAACATGATTCATGAGTGTTATGTGAAGGCTCTTGAGAGATGGAAATAGCACCTGTTCCCACATGTAGGTTGTCATATGTATCATCATTAGCAACAAGAACTGCTAGCTCTGTATCATGTTGAGTGGAAGAACATTATGCAATAAGTCTTTTTATTAATACATCAGCCGTTTCCCACCAAGGCAGGGTGGCCCGAAAAAGAAAAACTTTCATCATTCTCTCCATCACAGTCTTGCCAGAGGCATGCTTACACTACAGTTATAAAACCGCAACATTAACACCCCTCTTCAGAGTGCCGGCACTGTACTTCCCATCTCCAGGAATCACGTCTGGCCTGCCGGTTTCCCTGAATCCCTTCATAAATGTTACCTTGCTCACACTCCAACAGCATGTCAAGTCTTAAAAACCATTTGTCCATTCGCTCCTATCTAACACGCTCACGCACGCTTGCTGGAAGTCCAAGAACCTTGCACACAAAACCTCATTTACCCCCTCCCTCCAACGTTTCCTAGGCTGGCCCATACCCGCCTTCCCTCCACTATTGAGAGAGGAATAAGACCTGTACTCACAACCTGTAGTCAATCTTTAGTCCTTAATAGCAATTACAAGGTGTTGGATGTTTGCAAAACTATTTATCATAATTAGCCCTTTATAGACATCTTTGCTAGCAGGTCCACCAAATGTTTTCTGATAGCAATGACCTTTTTTTCATACTCTGATTTTTTCAATAAGATACTCGATTCTGTAAGTCTTACGCTTATCCCATTGTCAGATGCAGCTACAGGTTTTGCTTTAGTGATGGGTTGTGACTGATATCTATAGATGAATGTGAATCAGAAAGTTGAAACTTTGAGTGCCTTAGGTGTCAAAACAGAGGGTGAAAACATGGGTGGCTAAGTAACAAAAAAGGCACAATACCGTGACTGGAACAATACACACACAACCCGCACATAGAAGAGAGGAGCTTATGACGACGTTCGGTCTGACTTGGACCATTTACAAAGGCGATGTGATGCCCCCTGATCACTTACAACTAAATATAAAGCTGTAGGTGGTTGTGCCTGTGCCTCCACCTCCCCACACATCGTGTTTAGTCCTACTAAAGCTGTTAGGTAGCTGGTAGTGGGTAGCTGGCCTTCATGCTAAGCTGGAATTTCATAATACAGGCAGGCCCCACTTTACAGCGCTTTGCTTTATGGCATTTCGCTAATAGTGGTTTTCAGTTATACCCATTTTTAATTTATTCAGATTTTCTACAGTAAATATATTCAACATTCACTATAAGCTTAGGATGAAAATATTTTAAGGTAAATGTAGTTAGTAGGTTGGTAGACAGCAACCACCCAGGGAGGTACTACCATCCTGCCAGGTGACTGGAAACAGAAACCTGAAACTGTTTTACATGATTGTAGGATTGCTGGTGTCTTTTTTCTGTCTCATAAACATGCAAGATTTCAGGTACGTCTTGCTACTTCTACTTACACTTAGGTCACGCTACGCAAACATGTACACGTTTATGTATACACACTCATCTGAGTTTTCTTTGATTTTATCTTAATAGTTCTTGTTCTATACACACACAACCCGCACATAGTCACGGTATTGTGCCTTTTTTGTTAGTTCTTGTTCTTATTGCTTTTCCTTTCATATCCATGGGGAAGTGGAATAAGAATCTTTCCTCCGTAAGCCATGCGTGTTGTAAAAGTCAACTAAAATGCCGGGAACAATGGGCTAGTAACCCCTTTTCCTGTATAGCATACTAAAAAGAAGAAAACCGTCAAAGTGGGATGTTTGAATGTGCGTGGATGTTGTGCGAATGATAAGAAAGAGATGATTGTAGATGTTATGAATGAAAAGAAGCTGGATGTCCTGGCTTTAAGTGAGACAAAGCTGAAGGGGGTAGGAGAGTTTGTGGGGAGAAATAAATGGGATTAGGTCAGGGGTTTCAAATAGAGTTAGAGCTAAAGGAGGAGTGGCAATAATGTTGAATAATCAGTTATGGCAGGTAAAGAAGGAATATAAATTCAAGGATTATGTGGAGTAAAATAAAGGTTGGATGTGAAAAGTGGGTTATAGTAAGTGTTTATGCACCTGGAGAAGAGAAGTGTAGAGGAGAGAGAGAGATTTTGGGAAATGTTGAGTGAGTGTGTGGGGAGTTTTGAACCAAGTGAGAGTAATTGTGGTTGGGGATCTTAATGCTAAAGTGGGTAAAAATGTTGTGGAGGGAGTAGTAGGTAAATTTGGGGTGCCAGGGGTAAATGTAAATGGGAACCATTAATTGAGCTATGTGTAGAAAGAGGTTTGGTAATAAGTAATACATATTTTATGAAAAAGAGGATAAATAAATATACAAGGTATGATATAGCACGTAAGGAAAGTAGTTTGTTGGATTATGTATTGGTGGATAAAAGGTTGATGGGTAGGCTTCAGGATGTACATGTTTATAGAGGGGCAACGGATATATCAGATCATTATTTGGTTGTAGCTACAGTTAGAGTAAAAGGTAGATGGGACAAAAAGAAAATGGCAACAGCAAGTAAGAGAGAGGTAAAAGTGTATAAACTAAGGGAGGAGGAAGTTAGGGTGAGATATAGGCAACTATTGGCAGAAAGGTGGGCTAGTGCAAGTATGAGTAATGTCACCATGGTTGTTTAATATATTTATAGATGGGGTTGTAAAAGAAGTAAATGCTAGGGTGTTGGGGAGAGGGGTGGGATTAAATTATGGAGAATTAAATGCAAAATGGGAGTTGACACAGTTACTTTTTGCTGATGATACTGTGCTTATGGGAGATTCTAAAGAAAAGTTGCAAAGGTTAGTGGACGAGTTTGGGAGAGTGTGTAAAGGTAGAAAGTTAAAAGTGAACATAGATAAGAGTAAGGTGATGAGGGTATCAAACGATTTAAATAAAGAAAAATTGGTTATCACATTGGAGAGAGGGATTATGGAAGAAGTAAATGTTTTCAGATATTTGGGAGTTGACGTGTCAGCGGATGGGTTTATGAAGGATGAGGTTAACCATAGAATTGATGAAGGAAAAAAGGTGAGTGGTGCATTGAGGTATCTGTGGAGACAAAAAACGTTATCCATGGAGGCAAAGAAGGGAATGTACGAAAGTATAGTGGTACCAACACTCTTATATTGGTGTGAAGCATGGGTTGCAAATGCTGCAGCGAGGAGGAGGCTGGAGGCACTGGAGATGTCCTGTCTAAGGGCAATGTGTGGTGTAAATATTATGCAGAAAATTCGGAATGTGGAAATTAGGAGAAGGTGTGGAGTTACTAAAAGTATTTGTCAGAGGGCTGAAGAGGGGTTGTTGAGGTGGTTTGGTCATTTAGAGAGAATGGATCAAAGTAGAATGACTTGGAGAGCGTATAAATCTGTAGAGGAAAGAAGGCGGGGTAGGGGTCATCCTAGAAAAGGTTGGAGGGAAGGGGTAAAGGAGGTATTGTGGGCGAGGGGCTTGGACTTCCAGCAAGCATGTGTGAGCGTGTTAGATAGGAGTGAATGGAGACGAATGGTTTTTGGGACATGACGATCTGTTGGAGTGTGAGCAGGGTAACATTTTGTGAAGGGATTCAGGGAAACCAGTTAATTGATTTAGTTGGACTTGAGTTCTGGTAATGGGAAGTACAATGCCTGCACTTTAAGGGAGGGGTCTGAGATAGTGACAGCTGGGAGGGACAATTCTCAGCTGTCGTATCTGAGCTCCTCTGCAAAGACAGTGATTATGTATGAGTGTGGTGAAAGTGTTGAATGATGATGAAAGTATTTTCTTTTTGGGGATTTTCTTTCTTTTTGGGTCACCCTGCCTTGGTGGGAGATGGCCGACTTGTTGAAAAAAAAAAATGGGGAAGTGGAACAGAATTCTTCCTCCAATGCCATGCGTGTTGCAAGAGGTGACTAACATGCTGGGAGCAAGGGGCTAGTAACCCCTTCTCCTGTATACATTACTAAAGTTTAAATGAGAAACTTTCGATTTTCTTTTTGGGCCACCCTGCTTAGGTGAGATACAGCTGGTTTGTTGAAAGATGAAGTAGTGTGTGTACTGTAAATGCATTTTTTAGGCCTTGCAATATTGCTCACTTAATATATGATAGTGTAAACATGTTATCAGGTTTTTATATGCACTTGAAAGTGGAAAAAGGTTATGATTCACTTTACAGTGATTTTTGCTTTTGAGTAGTAGCCTGGAACCTAACCTGCTGTATAAGCGGTCTCACCTGTACTGCCTGTCCGAAGTAATTATCAATTTCTGAACTCCAAAATGAAGTTTCCTAGCATCTGAAGAAACTGAATCTGAACTTAGTGTTCCACTGCACATGAAATATGTTGTTACTATACTGTACTTATTAATACATCAAATATAAAAGAATAAAATTGACTATTGCAGAAGGTCCTAAACAAATGAGTGCATGATAAGACGGACAGTTGGCTAGCAGATTCATATGTTATTAGCTTTAGATACATGTACTGTACCTTATTCCTAAGAAAACTTTGTCCATACCATACTTGCCTTTCCACTAGCATACAAAAGCACTGTAATACTGTACTACATAGAGTATTACATTTAAATTATGCAGGGACTATCATGAATCACAGTCATCTTGAAAACATAGGTCATACAATAATACATAGTATAAAGATTGCTCTCTAGCAATGCTTAATAATAAAAAATATTCCAGACAGGAACATTACTATCTACTCAGTTCTTTTACTCTTCTCTGCAAGCTATTTTCATTTGTATAAACATCACATACCCTTAAGTTTTATATTTTCAGAGTCATACAGACATTTCCAGCAAAAATAGGCTGTGAATGCCTGAAAAATGAACTGATGCTTTTAACAGTATGAGTGATTACCTCATGTCAGAAGGAGACTGTTGCACTGTGAGTCATCGCTTCAAGTGAAGGTGTGGACATAATGCTTACCAGGTAGAAAACCATTTTGAGTATGAGAGTGAATGCTTGGAACATTATGTATCTAAAACACAGACTTTTCTCACAACTCAAATCAATCACTAGTTCACATCCATACAGGCACTGAATACTAAATAACTTTAGTTTGGATTTAGTCTCTAGATGACTCAAGTCTCCCAATGTTAATAGTCCTGAGTTTAGCACTTCAGAAAGGTTAATAACTGAAAAATATTCTCATCATACATTTACACTTTGGGAACAAATTTCCTATATAGTATGTGATCTAAGTAGCTAATAATTTTAGTTTATAATTTTAGTAAATTTTAGTTTAAAGAGTGTGACTCCATTTGGCACCATATCTCATGTATTTGAATAATTTTCAACACAAGTATCTTGGGTAAGTGCTAGTTAAGCTATCACCATACAAAAGTTAACATTAAATTTGCACAGGTACCTATCTTTACTTAATAAAGACATCTTTTAATAATGTATTTAATTTGTGATAGTAGTCTCAATATAGATTACATGTTTATCTACCTGAATGCTAAACAGAACCTTATTAGTCCACAAACAATGATAATTCTAATTCCAACAATACTAATCATATATAAGACACATCACACAAAACTGAGGACCTGCATATATATATCAAGATGCACAACATAATAGCACACAAACAAGTGCATGGTGAGTGTGCAGATACCATCTAGTCAGAGACTAAGTCCACACAGTATAAATACATGTAGACACCAACAAGGCAGTTAGACACAATCCATTCAGTCTTAGCATAGGCTGAGTCTACAAAGCTGGGCTTATACCAAACCCACCCACAAACATCTTCCAGAAGCTGAGTTCACAGCAGAGACAAGGTCCTTACAAGGCAATGTACATGTATGTGTATGGTTATGTATACTCAGAACAACAGAGTGGTGACCTTAGGCAAAATCAACAATATAGTTCATTGACAGGGTCCACATTGGACATTACTGTCAAAACCTAGGTCAATACACAACACTGTATAGATCGCTAATGCTCTCGGGAAAAGAGAGTCCACATAATTGACATACGGTGCAGACACAAGACAGTGCTCAGAAATATTAGGTTCCAAAAATCACATTGTGTAAGGTGTTTGTGAGGCAGTGTTACAGGAGACAGATACTGCTGCTCATACTTACCAGGTTGTCTGTGTGTATGTGTGCTTGCTCACTATTTGTGATTGCAGGGGTTGATTCACAGCTTCTGGCCCTGTCTCTTTGCTTGATGCTACTAGGTTCACACATTCCCTGCTAAAAGAGCTTTATCGTACCTCTTCTCAAAGCTATGTATAAATCCTGTCTCCACTACATCACTCTCCAGATTGTTTCACTTCCTGACAACTCTTTGTCTGAAGAAATACTTCCTAATATCCCTGTGACTCATCTGAGTTTTCAATTTCCAGTTGTACCCTATTGTTGCTGTGTCCCATCTCTGAAACATTCTGTCCCTATTTACCTTGTCAAGTCCTCTCGGTATTTTATATATGTCCTCTATCCCTCCTGTCCTCCAGTGTCATCAGGTTGATTTCCCTTAACATCTCCTTGTAGGACATACTCCTTAGCTCTTGGACTGGTCTTGTTGCAAACCTTTGCACTTTCTCTAATTTCTTAATGTGTTTAACCAGGTGTGGGTTCCATACTGGTGCTGCATACTCCACTGTAGGCCTGATGTATACACAGTGTACAGTGTCTTGAATGACTTTTTAGTCAGGTGTTGAAATGATATTCTTAGGTTTGCCAGGCACCCATATGCTGCAGCAGTTGTTTGGTTGATGTGTGCCGCAGATGTGCTCGGTATGATACTTACCCCAAGATCCTCTTCTGTGAGTTATGTTTGCAGCTCTTGGCCCCCTAGTGTGTACTCCATCTGCGATCTTCTTGTGTGCTCTCACCTAATTGAGGTTGCAGGGGTAGAGTCACAGCTCCTGGCCTGAGTCTATCCCTTTCATCATGTCATTCACATATATCAGAAACAGCACCGGTCCTAAGACTGACCCCTGTGGAACCCTGCTCGTCATAGGCGCTCACTCTGACACCTCATCACGTACCATGACTCATTGTTGCCTACTTGTCAGGTATTCTCTGATGCATTGCAGTGTCTTCCCTGTTATACCTGCCTGATCCTCTAGCTTTTGCACTAGTACTCTCTTGTGGGGAACTAGGTCAAAAGCCTTCTTACAGTCCAAGAAAATGCAATCTACCCACCCTTCTCTTGTCTTACTGCCATCACCTTGTCCTAGAACTCCAGTAGGTATGTGATACAAGATTT
>WNWK01005977.1:70000-91960 GCA_009830355.1 Cherax destructor
CCCTTCCTTAGCTCTAACTCTCTCAGATACTCCTGACTTAATCCCATTTATTTCTCCCTACTGAAACTCGCCTACCCCCTTCAGCTTTGTTTCGCTTAGGGCCAGGACATCCAACTTCTTTTCATTCATAACATCAGCAATCATCTCTTTCTTATCATCCGCACTACATCCACGCACATTCAAACAACCTAGTTTTATAAAGTTTTCTTCTTCTCTTTTAGTAAATGTGTACAGGAGAAGGGTTACCAGCCCATTGCTCCCGGCATTTTAGTCGCCTCATACGACACGCATGGCTTACGGAGGAAAGATTCTTTTCCACTTCCCCATGGACAATAGAGAAAATAAAAATAAAAAGAGCTATTAAGAAAAAGAAGAAAAATCTTGATGTGTGTATGTATATATATGCATGTGCATGCCTGTGTAGTGTGACCTAAAGTGTAAGTAGAAGTAGCTAGATATACCTGTTATCCAGCGTGTTTGAGACAGAAAAAAAGACACCAGCTCCATTTGTGTACACATATTGGCTACTGTTACTAAGGTATGACTTTAGGTAGTTGAGTGAGTGCCCTCTTATACCATAGTAGTATGTTAATTTTGTGAGCAGTAAATCATGGTCGACTGTATCGAAAGCTTTACGTAAATCAATGAAGATTCCCAGTGGGACTTCTTTCTTCTCAAGAGTGGTGTATATTAGCTCTAGCATGTGTATAATAGCATCATTTGTGCTTTTGTTAGTCCTGAATCCAAACTGACAAGGGTTGAGTATGTTGTGTGAGATGTGTTTCCTGTGTTTCTTTGAAATTAAGCCACACATCTTCAGTATTTTTTTTTACCTCAACTTCTGTCTCCCACCATGAATTTCTGCTGGCATTATGCCCTATCTGTAATTGTTTTACATGATGGTAGGATTGCTGGTGTCTTTTTTCTGTCTCATAAGCATGCAAGATTTCAGGCATGTCTTGTTACTTCTACTTACACTTAGGTCACATTACACATTCCTGTACAAGCATATATATGCACACCCCTCTGGGTTTTCTTCTATTTTCTTACTAGTTCTTGTTCTTATTTCCTCTTATCTCCATGGGGAAGTGGAACAGAATTCTTCCTCCGTAAGCCATGCGTGTCGTAAGAGTCGACTAAAATGCCAGGAGCAAGGGGCTAGTAACCCCTTCTCCTGTATACATTACTAAATTAAAAAGAGAAACTTTTGTTTTTCTCTTTGGGCCACCCCGCCTTGGTGGGAAGCGGCCGATTTGTTGAAAGAAGAAGATTATGCCCTATGCATGTTTAAATCTGTTCACACTGTATTCCTCAACTTATCATATTTGCACAACTCCATCCATCTTGAATCTGGTATTAGAGAGGTATGATGGACACATTATGCTGTCTAGTGATATAATGAGGAAGTATGTTTGACAGTATGTTTGGGAAATTCGCAGTTTGGAGGGACATCTAAGCTGTCGTATCTGAGCGCCTCTGCAAAGACAATGATTATGTATGAGTGATGGTGAGTGTTGAATGATGATTAAAGTTTTTTCTTTCTTTTTGGGTCACCCTGCCTCAGTGGGAAATGGCCTACGTGTTAAAAAAAATGTTCGACAGCACTACTTATTCAAGTGTGCGGGGTAACTTGTTTTTGAACACGAGATGTTTTGTTTCCTTATTGATTGAAATGATCTTACACATGATTGAGTTGGAACATACTATATATGTACTATATTTAAAATGATAATTCATATATTACTAAATGTAATGGGAACTTGTTTTCATTTGGCCACCATGTGGACGCACTATTGAAAGAAAGATTTAAAATGATCTTATATTTCATTAAGTTGGAACTTATTCTATACTATATCTAATAATTCTTCTCTTCCCTTTGAATTGTTCCAGCCATAGTGTATTGGAAAAGATGAAGAGTAAAAAGAGTGAAAAGTTCAGTGTTATAATAAAGATGGATAGTTTGAAGAGCATGTATATAGGAAGATTAATAGACTAAATAATGTTACAGTAGACTGTTATATTATACAGTTTTATTTGGCACGTTTTGGTTATTGCACTATTGAAAAATTGCAGCACAATTTTATACAACACTTCTTAAAATTAACTTAACGCGGTTCGGTTTGCGGGAGGGGAAAAAATTTGGAGCGTCACCTGCGGGATACTTCCCCAACACAGCTAGGAGCTAGCTGTGTTTATTATTATGTTTGTGGATTGAGTTTAGATCTTTAATTGCCAAACAATCATGGCACCCAATAGGCATACAAGTGTTGCTGAAAATGGCAAGAAAAGGTTTAAGCGTTTAACCCTTTCGGGGTTTTAGTCGTACTAGTAGGCTTACGCCCTGTGGTTATTGACGTATTAGTACGCCTAAATTCTAGCGCCCTCAAATCAAGCAGAAACAGGCTGTTAGGCCTAGATGTGATAGAATGGGTCTGTGTGGTCAGTGTGGCAGTATAAAAATTCCTGCACCACACAGTGCATAATGAGGAAAAAAACTCTGACCGTGTTTTTTATTTAAAACACCGACTTTGCAGTCTATTTTCGTATGGTATTTATGCTTGTATTCTCGTTTTCTTAGTCTCATTTTATAGAATAGATGATATATTACAGAAATAGAGATAATTTTGACTAGTTTCACGATGACAAGTACCTTGAAACTGAGCGCAGTACAGTGGACCCCAGTTCGAAAACATCTGAATCTGCTCAAGTGCCATTCAGCCGATTTACTCCTTAAGAAAAATTTCGTAGGTTAGTCTGTCAGATCCCAAAATACACTTACAGAACTTACAAAATATCTTAATATTGCACGATTTCCGGTATTGTTAACCTGAGGTCCATGAGCGAAATGTTCGATTTTAGCGATGTTCAAGAGTAAACAAATCCACCATGGTCAATACAGATCAACTGAAGAGTCTAATATTCCTGCACAAGTGTGCTGATATTATTTATACCATTTTTACAATGATGCAGTTGTATACATAACAATATGAAGTTCAATGATGAGAAATTTCAATTACTCAGATACGGAAACATGAGGAAATTAAAATCTCATCGGAGTACAAAACTAATTCCAACCACACAATAGAGCGAAAAACTTATGTCAAAGACCTGGGAGTGATCATGTCAGAGGATCTCACCTTCAAGGACCATAACACCGTAGCAATCGCATCTGCTAGAAAAATGACAGGATGAATAATGAGAACCTTCAAAACCAGGGATGCAAAGCCCATGTTGACACTTTACAAATCGCTTGTTCTATCTAGGCTGGAATATTGCTGCACACTAACTGCAACTTTCAAGGCAGGTGAAATTGCTGACCTTGAAAATGTGCAGAGAACCTTCACGGCACGCATAACTGCGATAAACCACCTCAATTACTGGGAACACTTGAAGTTTCTAAACCTGTACTCCCTAGAACGCAGGTGGGAGAGATACATTGTTATATACACGTGGAAAATTCTCGAGGGATTAGTACCAAACTTGCACACGAAAATCACTCCCTACGAAAGAAAAAGACTCGGCAGGCAACGTAACATCCCCCCAATGAAAAGCAGGGGTGCCACTAGCACGTTGAGGGACAACACAATAAGTGTCAGGGGCCCAAGATTGTTCAACTGCCTCCCAGCATACATAAGGGGGATTACCAACAAACCCCTGGCTGTCTTCAAGCAGGCACTGGACAGGCACCTAAAGTCGGTACCTGACCAGCCAGGCTGTGGTTCGTACGTTGGACTGCGTGCGGCCAGCAGTAACAGCCTGGTTGATCAGGCTCTCGTCCAACATGAGGCCTGGTCACAGACCGGGCCGCAGGGGCGTTGACCCCTGGAATTCTCTCCAGGTAAACTCCAGGTATAACAGTAAATCTTCTATGTTTTGTGAGAATAAAAATTCAAAATGAAAAGCAAAAGTAATGTAAGAGGGGCCTGGAGACGTGACTAATGAACATAGAAGATGTTATTTAAGTGCCAGGACTGTCTGCCTTGTTTATTCTGGACCCTATTTTGAAATTGGCATCGTTTGAAATTTGTGTGAAATTGGCCAAATTGCCATTTTCTGACCACTATTTTGGGTAGTTGAAATTGGTAAATAGGCAGTTTCTTGTACTCAATCGATAGAAGAAATGGAGTTCTAGCGAAATAGCTATAATTTTAGTAGACTGAAACATTGGAATTTGCCGCTAACTTCGCGAAAGCATAATTCCGTTAGTTTTTGATCAAATTTCATAATTTTGGTGGCGTTATGATCGGAAAAAGATTCTCTATCATTCCATAAGAAAAAATTATTATTTTTTTCCAAAAAATTCGACTCCAGGAACAGGTTTCCAACAAGGCCTGTCGACCCCCAAAGGGTTAAGCATCACTTTATTCCTGAAGTCAAGTTTTACCTGCACAGCAAGAACCTTGCACTCAAGGCTTTCTTCATTCTTGATAATTCCTGTACTCATCCACAAGCTTTGCTGGATGTGACCCCACATGTAAAAGTTGTATTTTTACCTCCAAATACATCTTTAATTCAACCACTGGATCGTGGAGTTATTACGTCATTCAAGTGTTGGCAGAGCTTGATGAATGGATACAAGGGAGCCACATAACAGAAGATGAAGAAGAACCTGAAGAAAAACAGTTAACATTGCAGCAGTTATGTGAGCATTTCCATGTTGTTGCTAAACTAGCAGACTTTTTCACTGAAGAGGTCCCTGACAAATCTAGAAGCAGTGCTTTGAAACGGTGTCTTGACCAGCTGATGATGCCTTACCATCAGCTGTATAATGTACTGCAGGGTAAAAGAGCCCAGAGATCCATTACAGAATTTATGCACACTCCAATACAACCATCGACTTTAGTACCAGAACCTCTACCATCCACTTCTGCCAATAACCAACAACCATCCACCTCAGCCCAGTAGGGCCAAACCATGCATCTCCACTCTCTTCACAATCATCCACGAACACCAGTACCTACAATTTAAGGTAATAAATACTATTATTTCTGCTGCATTTGTAGTCTTAAGCAGTAAAAACATAGTATATCATGACAATGAACTACAATTACATATTCACTTTTATTTTTGTAAGATCTGTTTGTCTAAAAAAAGTTGTTTGGCTTTTTGGGGGCTCCCAGAAATGTAATCCTTTTTTCCCATAAGTTTTCCAGTTTATCTAACACGGTTTTACCTAACACGATTTTTTTAGGACGTAACTACATTGGACCCCCGCCTAGCGAGCAAAATTCATTCCAGAAGCCTGCTCAAGTGCCATTACCGAACGAATTTACTTCCTTAAGAAATAATGTCATGTAGGTTAGTCTATTTCAGACCCCCAAAAATACACTTCCACAAGCACTTACAATATTATACATGTACTTACATAATTGTATGATTTCCAGGGTGCTCGTTAGGCGGGGGTCCACTGTACCATGTAATATAACAGTCTAGTGTAACATAATAACAAATATTCTCCGTGTGGAAGTGGAACAGAATTCTTCCTCTGTAAGCCATGCATGTCGTAAGAAGTGACTAAAATGCCGGGAGCAAGGGGCTAATAACCACTTCTCCTGTATACATGTATATTATTATATTTAAAAAGAAACTAGTTTTTCTTTTTGGGTCACCCTGCCACAATGGGATACAGCCGGTTTGTTGAAAGAAGAAGAATAAATATAAAAATATAAACCTATGACTCCTAAGACAGGTATGTGCTTCCATGGTATGTACATGTTGAATGAATGTGTGCATGTTGGCAATGGTAAAAAAATGTGTCATGATTGAATTTAAGATTACATAAATGATGAATGAGAGAAGGGCAAGGAAGATGAGGGGTGAATATGTAAATAATATGCATATGAAGTGAAACAGTTAACAGGCTTTGGCTGAAGTAGTTTGTTAGGAAGGACTGACTAATTAACACTAACAATATGTTGAGTTCTCCATGGGGAAGTGGAACAGAATTCTTCCTCCGTAAGCCATGCATGTCGTAAGAGGCGACTAAAATGCAGGGAGCAAGGGGCTAGTAACCCCTTCTATATACAGTGGACCCCCGAGTAACTAACAAAATTCATTCCAGAAGCCTGCTCAAGTGCCATTACCGAACGAATTTACTCCCTTAAGAAATAATGTCAAGTAGGTTTCAGACCCCCAAAAATACACTTACAAAAGTACTTAAAATATTATACTTACATAATTGTACGATTTCCGGGGTGTTCGTAATTCGGGGGTCCACTGTATATATTACTAAATTTAGAAACTCATTTTTTCTTTTGGGCCATCTTGCCTTGGTGGGATATGGCCGGTTTGTTGAAAAAAAGTCTTTTTTTTTTTTTTCACTGAGTCTATTAAATAGGTTATGTATTGGTTTTGTGTGACAGCTGAGTGTAAAATATATGACTCATGAAATCGTAATAACACGATGGCATACAAATGACATAGCTGGTGGGGTTAGAACCCATGGCAGGTGAGTCCTAAAACTCCAGGCCAGTGTGTAAGCCACTGGGCCAGCTGGCTACAATAAGATTCATCCAACTAGGTAAATTTTTGTACACCATATGGAAGTTAGCATGGATCCCACTGTGACCACAAATGCAAGTTTTTACAGATGAATCTCCCACCAGCGTGGCTGTGGCGAACATATGTAAAAGGTTGAGTGTCATTCTGAATACAGTATCTTTAATTAACCCCTCTTTTCTTTAATACAGTACTTTTCTATTTTTTGTGTGAGTGCTTTACTACCCTAGGAAAGTTGGAAATGGGTCAAGAATAATGGTAAAGTAACTCTATCCCTTTCCCCATAAAAATACTGTATATTTATTAGGCCCTGTAGGGAAAAACCTGCATAAGTAATGAGTAAAAATTCTGGGTTTTGCAGATACTCTACTGAGATAATAGAAGAAAATTTAACATTTTTTTTTTGTAGCTAGTGTGCAAATTAATTTTTATACTAAAAGCTCCATAAAAAATTGTATTTTTTTTTATCTCATTTTTAAGCTGTAGTGTAATATGGAGAACTTTTGTTTCAGGTTTCTCTCATCCGAATGACCTCAGATGGCAGACTGCCCCCAGCTGAACGCCGTAACTACAAGAATGTGTTTCATGCTCTCTTTAGAATAACTGGGGAAGAGGGTGTGTTAACATTGTGGAGGGGTGCTATACCCACCATGGGGCGAGCCATGGTGGTCAATGCTGCTCAGTTGGCATCATACTCTCAGGCCAAGCAGGCACTCTTAGGAACTGGTAAGATTATTTAAAAAATTTTATAAGCCCAACAAAAGTTGAAATCATTGTTTTTTTGTCAAGATATACAAATGTGTATCAGAGGTTAGAAGTGAAAGTGAATTAGTAGTTAATATTACAGTGCATGTGCAACACGTGGAAATATGAGACATTAGTAATATAATAAATGAAAATTGGATTGCTGTATCTTCATAGAATATAGAATCAGAATATAATATTCCATTTAAATAATTTCTTTAGATTAAAATAGGTTGGGGATAGATATTGAGTAAAAGTAATGAAAGTAATAAGCATTCCCTCTAAATTTGCAGGGATAGTTTCTAAGAGGTTCTAGCAAAATGCAGTAATGGCAAATACAGTGGAACCCTGGTGTTCATAATTAATCCGTTCCAGAGGGAGTTACTAACACCGAATATTACGAACTCCGAATCTATTTTCCCCATAAGAAATAATGGAAATTCAATTAATCTGTTCCAGACACCCAAAAGTATTTAAAATAAAATATTTTTGTACATCAAATATACACTTAATTACACAGAAAACAATGAGACAAGAATAAAAAAGAAAACCATGACACTTAACTTTATTGAAGAGTTGTTGATGTGTGGAAGATGGGAGGAGGGGAGAGGATGGAAGTTTTTTTTATTGTTTGGAAGGGGAATCCCCTTCCATAAAGACCTCAGGTACCAAGTCCTTTCCCGGGGTTACTTCCCTTTTTGTTTATTAATGCCACTAGGACCAGCTTGAGAGTCTCTGGACAACTGTCTCACAAAACAACTGTCCAGAGAGCTCTGTATCTGGCGTTTGTTTAAAACTTGCCTAAAATGGGACACTACACTGTCATTGTACATTTTGCCAACACGGCCTGCAACAGCTTTGTCAGGGTGAAAATGATCCATAAATCTTTGCACATCAGTCCACTTGGCACAAATCTCCTTAATCTTTGAAGAAGGCAACGTCTTCCATCTCTCTTCCTCCTCCTCTGAAGCAATTTCCTGAGCTGTGGTCTGTTGCTGTTGCAGATGAAGCTCTTGCAGATCTGCAGGGGTTAGCTCTTCACTGTGGTCCTCCACCAACTCTTCCACATCCTCGTTACTAACCTCCAACCCCATGGACTTCCCCAGTGCTACAATTGTTTCCACAACAGGCTCAGGGTCCTGAGGGTCAGCCCCAAACCCTTCAAAATCCCTCCTGGAACACAGTCTGGCCACAATTTTTTCCAAGCAGAGTTCAAAGTCCTGGAGGTCACTTCCTCCCAAGCCTTTCCTATATGGTTTATGCAATGGAGGATATTGAAGTGATCTTTCCAAAAACTCTTTTAGGGTCAATTCAGTGTCCGAGGTTATGTCAAAGCATCTTTGAAACATTGCCTTGGTGTACAGTTTTTTGAAGTTTGAAATGACCTGCTGGTCCATGAGCTGGAGGAGAGGAGTGGTATTAGGGGGCAAGAACTTCACTGTGATGAACTGAAACTCCTCCACAATTTGCTCTTCCAAGTCTCTAGGATGAGAAAGAGCATTATCCATTACCAGGAGGCACTTGAGGTCCAATTTATTTTCCAGGAGGTATTTCTTCACACTGGGGCCAAACACTTCATTGAACCAATCAAGGAAAATTTCCCTCGTGACCCATGCCTTAGTGTTCCACATCACACACACAAATTAGCCTTGGCAACACTATTTCTTGAACACTGTGGGATTTTCAGAGTGATACACGAGTAAAGGCTTCACTTTGAAATCCCCACTAGCATTACAGTCAACCCTCCGTTTTCGTGTTTAATCCGTTCCAGAGGGATCAACTAAAACTGAAATCGTCGAAAACTGAAACCATTTTCCCCATAAGAAATAATGTAAATGCAATTAATCTGTTCCAGACACCCAGAAGTTTAAAAAAAAAAAATTGGGCCTTAAAGATAGATTTACATGCACAAAAGAATGAACATTCAACTTAACACTTACCTTTATTGAAGACTGATGCTGCTGGATGGAAGAGAGGGAAGAGAGGCTATTGTTTGGAAGGGGAATCCCCCTCCATAAGGACTCTCGGTACCAAAGTGCTCATCTGGGGTCACTTCCCTTTTTTTTCTTTTACTGCCACTAGGACCAGCTTGTGAGTCACTGCACACCTGTGGCACTAAATATCTGTCCAGAGAGCTCTGATGCTGGCATCTCTTTAAAATGTCCCTAAAATGGGACAAGAGATTGTCATTGAACATGTTGCCGAGACAGATTGCAACATCTTTGTCAGGGTGATGTTCCTCCACAAATGAAAGCACCTCACTCCACTTTGCACAAATGTCCTTAATCTTTGAAGAAGGCACCTTACATCTTTCTTCCTCCTTCATTGAAGCAATTTCCTGAGTTCTGGTTTGATGGTGTTGCACCTCAAGCTCTTGCAGCTCTTCAGTGGTTAGATCTTCATTGTGGTCCTCCACCAACTCTTCCACATCCTCTCCACTCACATCCAACCTCATGGAACTCCCCAATGCCACAATACTTTCCACAACTTCCATAGGCTCCTCAGGGTCAGCCCCAAACCCTTCAAAATCCCTCTCTTGGACAGAATCTGGCCACAACTTTCTCCAAGCAGAGTTCATCGTCCTGGAAGTCACTCCCTACCAAGCTTTATCTGAGGCCTATGCAATGGAAGATATTGAAGTGATCACTCCAGAACTCACTTAGGGTCAATGCAGTGTCTGAGGTCACATCAAAGCACCTTTGAAACATTGCTTTGGTGATCAGTTTTTTGAAGTTTGCAATGATCTGCTGGTCCATGGGCTGGATGAGAGGAGTGGTGTTAGGAAGCAAGTACTTCACTGTTACAAAACTGAATTCCTTAGACAATTGGTCTTCCAAGTCTTGAGGATGAGCAGGAGCATTGTCCATTACCAGGAGGCACTTGAGTCCCAATTTCTTTTCCAGGAGATAGTTCTTCACACTCGAGTCAAACACTTGATTAAACCATTCCAGGAAAATTTCCCTCGTGACCCATGCCTTAGTGTTAGCCTTCCACATAACACACAATTTACTCTTGACGACACTGTTTTTCTTGAACACTGGGATTTTCAGAGTGATACATGAGTAAAGGCTTCACTTTGAAATCTCCACTAGCATTACCACACAACATGAGAGTTAGCCTGTCTTTCATAGGCTTGTGTCCTGGTAGTGCCTTTTCCTCCTGCATGATGTAGGTCCTCCTTGGCATTTTCTTCCAAAACAGGCCTGTTTCGTCACAATTGAACACTTGTTTGGGTCTGAAATTTTCAGCCTGTACATATTCTTTGAATTCGCGCACAAATTTTTCAGCCGCATGTTTGTCTGAACTGGCACCCTCACCATGCCACTTCGCTTCTTGAATTTTTCGAACCAGCCTTTGCTGGCCTTAAAATCACTCACAAGATCTGTATGCAACTGCCTTGCTTTTTCACATACGATGGATTGCACAACACTATCACCCGAATATTACAAACTCCGATGACTACGACCACCGGGGGTCCACTGTATCACTAAAGGGTGTTTAAAAAATTTTAAAAATTCAATTGCATCTCATTTTGTTTCAAAGGCTGTATTTCTTTCAAGTATCACTAGAACCTCAGTAATATTGTCATTCATAAGAAAAAGCATCTAGTAAGGTGAGAGATTTGGGCATGGAAACTCCAGTGAGTACATTTTCAACAGTATTCTGTGGTTGGTTTTTGTTTTGCAAGGAAGTGGGGTGAGGGGGAGGTTAAGGGCCATATCACAAGAGAAGGATCATCAAAAAAATAAGTAAATTATTGCAAATTAAGATACTGCAGATTTGTAGGTAGCATATGATGAAGTATATGCAGTCTGTTTGGAAAGTTATTATGCCAGCTGCAGGACAAACTTTTGATCATTGAAACATATGTTAATGGATGGTTGAAGTCTAGTATTTCTAGAAGTTTTGGGAACAACTTGGACATGAATTGCAAGTGAGGCCATGCAGTTTCAAGAGTAGCCTCATCTGCCATTGGGTTGAATTCTGCACTATGTTCAGTGAAGCTTAGATGATAGAGTATTGAATGGGTAATAATGTTAGAAGAGGACAGTGTTTTGTTCTCTTCTAACATTATCATCAATTACATACCCAATCATCTGAGCTTCATTGAACATAGTGCAGAGTTCCACCCAAATGCTGATGAGGCCACTCTGAACTCTGCTTGGCTTCATTTGCAATTGGTTGTTTCCAAGATTTCTAAAAAGTCAAGACTTTAACGCTTTCAGGGTCGCGAGGCCCTCTCCCAAACTCGTTCTCAGGGTCACAAATTTTTCAGAAAAAAAAAATTATTTTTTCTTATGAAATGATAGAGAATCTTTTTCCGATCATAACGCCACCAAAATTATGAAATTTGATGGAAAACTAACGGAATTATGCTCTCACGAAGTTAGCGGTATCGATGACATTTACGCATCGGCGATTTCGCCCACTTTGAGCCCTATTTTCGGCAAATTCCAATGTTTCAGTCTACTAAAATTATAGCTATTTTGCTAGAATTCCATTTGTTCTATCAATTGAGTATAAGAAACTGCCAATTTACCAGATTCAACTACCCAATGAGGTGGTCAGAAATTGGCAATTTGGCCAATTTCACACAAATTTCAAAAGATGCCAATTTCAAAATAGGGTCTTGAATAAACGAGACAGACATTCCTGGCACTCAAATAACATTTTATCTGTTCATTAGTCACGTCTCCAGGCTTCTCTTACATTACTTTTGCTTTCCATTTTGAATTTTTATTCTCACAAAAAAATAGAAGATTTACTGTTATGTATACAACTGCATCATTGTAAAAATCGTATAAATAATATCAGCGCACTTGTGCAAGAATATTAGACTACCCAGTTGATGTGTATTGGACACATGACATGATTTGTTTACTCTTGAACATCAGCAAAAATCGAACATTTTCGCTACTTTGCGCTCAGTTTCAAGGTACTTGTCATCGTGAAACCAGTCCAAATTATCTCTATTTCTGTAATATATCATCCATTCTATCAAATGAGACTAAGAAAACGAGAATACAAGCATAAATACTATACGAAAATAGACTGCAAAGTCGGTGTTTTAAACCAAAAACACGGTCAGTTTTTTTTCCTCATTATGCACTGTGTGGTGCAGGATTTTTTATACTGCGCACACTGACCGCACAGACCCATTCTCTCACATCAAGGCCTACCAGCCTGTTTCCACTTGATTTGAGGGTGCTAAAATTTAGGCATACTAGTACGATGAAAACCCTGGGGCGTAAGCCGTACTAGTATGGCCGAAACCCTGAAAGGGTTAACCAACCATCTGTTGTCATATGTTTCAATGATATAAAGTTTGTCTTGCAGGCTGTGTCATTGCTTTCCACACAGACTGCATTACATATGTACAGTGATGTCTTGAAGATGCCATTTTAATAATGATAATAACACAATAATAATCACTCTGAGGCATATAAAACGTTAATATAGACATTTTGATTAATCCGTCTATGGTATTTTTTCAAAATTATATAATAAACACGCTATGTAACATTTTTTTATTTTTTTATTAACACATCGGCCGATTCCCACCAAGGCAGGGTGGCCCGAAAAAGAAAAACTTTCATCATCATTCACTCCATCACTGTCTTGCCAGAGGGGTGCTTTACACTACAGTTATAAAACTGCAACATTAACACCCCTCCTTCAGAGTGCCGGCACTGTACTTCCCATCTCCAGAACTCAAGTCTGGCCTGCCGGTTTCCCTGAATCCCTTCATAAATGTTACTTTGCTCACACTCCAACAGCACGTCAAGTATTAAAACCATATGCCTCCATTCACTCCTATCAAATACGCTCACACATACTTGCTGGAAGGGCCAAGCCCTCGCACACAAAATTTCCTTTACCCCTCCCTCCAACCTTTCCTAGGGCGACCCCTACCCCGCCTTCCCTCCACTACAGATTTATACACTCTAAGTCACTCTGTCTCGTTCCATTCTCTCTACATGTCCAAACCACCTCAACAACCCCTCCTCAGCTCTCTGGACAATCGTTTTGGTAATCCCGCACCTCCTCCTAATTTCCAAACTCGAATTCTCTGCATTATATTCACACCACACATTGACCTCAGACATGACATCTCCACTGCCTCCAGCCTTCTCCTCGTTTCAACATTCATCACCCATGCTTCACACCCATATAAGAGCGTTGGTATAACTATACTCTCATACATTCCCTCTTTACTTCCATGGACAAGGTTCTTTGTCTCCACAGACTCCAGTGCTCCACTCACCCTTTTCCCTCATCAATTCTATGATTCACCTCATCCTTCATAGACCCATCCTTCGACATGTCCACTCCCAAATATCTGAATACATTCACCTCCTCCATACTCTCTCCCTCCAATCTGATATCAATCTTCCGTCACCTATTCTTTTTGTTATCCTCATCACCTTACTTTTTCCTATATTCACTTTCAATTTTCTTCTTTTACACACCTACCAAATTCATCCACCAACCTCTGCAACTTCTCTTCAGAATCTCCCAAAAGCACAGTGTCATCAGCAAAAAGCAACTGTGACAACTCCCACTTTGTATTTGCTTCTTTATCTTTTAGCCCAACACCTCTTGCCAAGACCCTCGCATTCACTTCTCTTACAACCCCATCTATAAATATATTGAACAACCACGGTGACATCACACATCCTTGTCTAAGGCCCACTTTTACTGGGAAATAGTTCCCTTCCCTCCTACACACTCTAACCTGAGCCTCACTATCCTCATAAAAACTCTTCACTGCTTTCAGTAACCTTCCTCCTATTCCATATACCTGCAACATCTGCCACATTGCCCCCCTATCTACCCTATCATACGCCTTTTCCAAATCCATAAATGCCACAAAAACATCTTTACCCTTATCCAAATACTGTTCACCTATATGTTTCACTGTAAACACTTGGTCTACACACCCCCTACCTTTCATAAAGCCCCCTTGTTCATCCGCTATCCTGCTTTCTGTCTTACTCTTAATTCTTTCAATAATAACTCTACCATACACTTTACCATATATAAACATATAAATTAACATAAATACAGTGAACCCCCGCTATTCGAACATTAAAAAACTCACCCTCATTCCAGAATGCTGTTCAAGTGCTGTTACCAAACAAATTTATTCCCATAAGGAATGATGTAAATTAGATTTGTCTATTTCAGACCCCCAGAAATACACTTATAAAAGAACTTACAATAATAAACTTGCATAAAAGGGTGAGTTTTGGAGTGTTTGAATAGCGAGGGTCCACTGTATGAGATGTTTTTCCAGTCAGTTTGACGGAGTGAACATAAACCATTCGTGTCCGGACTGCTAACAACAACAAAAACAACTGGTTTGTTTACAAAATTCGCGAACCTTTTGAACTCTCATGTACTCATCTTGTTTACTCACCTCTGACTCTACATTAAGACTACAAATATTTTAAGGTAAGTAATGATTGTAGTACTGTGTATGCATTTAATCGCTCTAGGGCACTTTAACCCTTTGACTATCGGAGGCCCCATTCTGAAACTGTCATTCTATGTCGCAAAATTTTGGAAAAAAAATAAATTATTTTTTCTTATGAACTGATAGACAATCTTTTCCTGATGGTAATGACACCAAAAGTACGAAATTTGATGGAAAACTTACGGAATCGCGCTCTCGCGAAGTTGGCGATATATACGCATCGGCGATTTCGCCGACTTTGAGCCCTATTTTCGGCCAATTCCATTGTTACAGTCGACCGAACTCATAGCTATGTATTTCTTTAGAACTCCATTTGTTCTATTGATTGAGTACAAGAAACCACCAATTTACCGATTTCAACTACCCAATAAAGTGGTCAGGAATTGGCAATTTGGCCAATTTCATGCAAAATAAAAAAGATGTCAATTTCAAAATAGGGTCCAGAATAAACAATGCAGACATTCCTGGCACTAAAATAACATTTTTTCTGTTCATTAGTCACGTCTTTAGGCCCCTCTTATATTACTCTTGCTTTCTATTTTGATTTTTTATTCACACAAAAAATAGAAGATTTACTGTTATGCAGATTACTGCATTATTGTAAAAATGGTATAAATAATATCAGTGCACTTGTGTAAGAATATTAGACTCACCAGTTGACGTGTATTGGACGCATGGCGTGATTTGTGTACTCTTGAACATTGGCAAAAATCGAACATTTCCACTACTTTCAGCTCAATTTCAAGGTCATTTTCATCATGAAACTAATCTAAATCATCTCTATTTCTGTAATATGTTTTCCATTCTATCAAATGAGACCACAAAAAAGAGAATACAACCATAAATACTATACGAAAATACACCTCAAATTCACCGTTTTAATGCAGAAAAAGTTGCATTTTTTTTTCATTATGCACTGCGGGCTGCAGGATTTTTTTTATACAGCGCACACTGACCATACAGACCCATTCTCTCACATGTGGGCCTACCAGCTTTCTCCCGCTTGATTTGAAGCCACTAGAATTTTTGAGTATATATACGTCCGAAACACTGGCTCGTAAGACGTATACGTATACTATACGACTGAAACAGTCAAAGGGTTAAGTGCCTTGTTATTATTATTATATTAGTATATAATGTGTGGGTGGGGTAGCCAGATGGGGGTTACATACCTACCACACTTTGATACCTACCTACCTTACTATTCACCTTGCACCCTATATTAAGACCATTAACCCTTTGGGGGTCGACAGGCCTTCTCTGGAAAGTGTTCCTGGGGTCGAAATTTTTTAGGAAAAAAAATTAATTTTTTCTTATGAAATGATAGAGAATCTTTTTTCGATCATAACGCCACCAAAATTATGAAATTTGATCGAAAACTAACGGAATTATGCTTTCGCGAAGTTAGCGGTAGCCATGACACTTACGCATCGGCGATTTTGCCCACTTTGAGCCCTATTTTCGACAAATTCCAAGGTTTCAGTCTCCTAAAATTATAGCTATTTCGCTAGAACTCCATTTCTTCTATCGATTGAGTACAAAAACAGCCTATTTACCAATTTCATCTACCCAAAATAGTGGTCAGAAAATGGCAATTTTCCAATTTCACACAAATTTCAAACGATGCCAATTTCAAAATAGGGTCCAGAGTAAACAAGGCAGACATTCCTGGCACTAAAATAACATGTTCTCTGTTCATTAGTCACGTCTCCAGGCCCTTGTTCCATTACTTTTGCTTTTCATTTTGAATTTTATTCTCACAAAATAGAAGATTTACTGTTATGTATACAACTGCATCATTGTAAAAATGGTATAAATAATATCAGAGCACTTGTGCATGAATATAAGACTCGCCAGTTGATGTGTATTGGATGCATGGTGTGATTTGTTTACTCTTGAACATCGTCAAAAATCGAACATTTTAGCTACTTTGAGCTCATTTTCAAGGTACTTGTCATTGTCATACCAATCAAAATCATCTCTATTTCTGTAATATATCTTCCATTCTATCAAATGAGACCAAGAAAACGAGAATACATCAATAAATATCATACGAAAATCGAATGCAAAGTCGCTGTTTTAATCGAAAAAAATGGTCAGTTTTTTTTCTCATTATGCAGTGTATACTGCAGGATTTTTTTATACTGCGCACACTGACCACACAGACCCATTCTTTCATATGTATGCCTACCAGACGTTTTCTGCTTAAATTGAGGCCACTAGAATTTGGGCGTACTAGTACGGCACTAACCCCTGCTCGTAAAACGTACTAGTACAGCACCGACCCCGAAAGGGTTAAGACTACAAATATTTTAAGGTAAGTAATGAGTGTACTGTATATGCATTTTATCGCTCTAGGGCACTTTGAATGCCTAGTATATACGTAATGTAATTGTCACTCGAGGAGAAACAAAGCCAGACTGACTCACGACGGCTGTGCAGGGAAGCGTGCAGGCGGACAGGTCTGGTACGTGGGATGAAACACAGGGCACAGTGCAAAACTCGGGACAATATTTAGCCGAAAAAACGGTTCTAAACTCGAAGCGTCCGATACTCAGGGCGGACGAAACTCGGGGTTCCACTGTATATGTTAGTGTAAACTTATCTGGCATTTATATGCATATACGTATAAGTGGAAAAAATGGTGTTCTGCTTGCCGGCAGTAGCCTGGAACCTAACCTGCCATATAAGTGGGGCCCTACTGTAAATGCTTGTACATACATGTGTAGTGTGACCTATGTGTAAGTAGAAGTATCAAGACGTACCTGAAATCTTGCATGTTTATGAGACAGAAAAAAAGACACCAGCAATCCTACCATCATGTAAAACAATTACAGGCTTTTGTTTCAAACTCACTTGGCAGGACGGTAGTACCTCCCTAGGTGGTTGCTGTCTACCAACCTACTACCTAGGATTCCATATAATTATTAGGAATATACTGTGCACACAGTTAGACATCAAAATTAGTGAAGTAGAGAAAAGGGATGAGCATAAGTTTCTAGGTCTGCTCGTAAATAATAAATTAAAATTTAATGCTCATATCCAGCTCATTTAAGAGAAAAGTATAAAAAACTAAGTATACTCTCAAAAATTTGCTGTTATTTTCCCCAACATGTACTATTTATATACTATTTGCTCTCATTTAACCATACTCCGCCTATGGAATTTGTGGTTGGAGTTCTACCTCGGATATATTCAAATCCTCAAACCTTTTAAATATAAATGCCTTACATAGTTGCATACAGTACTACTGTTCACTCTACATTGTCCAAACATTACACTACATTGCTGATTCTGATTTTAGACACTTCTGGAAAACTGTAAGAGAACACTGTTATCACACTTTAAATAAATAAACTTTTTGATATTCCTCTGGTTAATTTGAATTTCTATAGAAACCCTATGCAGATAAAGGATCCAAGAATATAAATAATTCGTCACTTGAATTAAAAATATTGTAACTTAATTCAAATCAAAATAAAAAAAATTGTTTGCTTAATGTATTTGAAACATCTAATGTACTGCCTTTAATTGTCATTTTATTTCTATGTATAAGTTATAAATGAGCAAGGGGCTAGTAACCCCTTCTCCTGTATATATTACTGAATGTAAAAGGAGAAACTTACGTTTTTCTTTTTGAGCCACCCCACCTCGGTGGGATACGGCCGGTGCATTGAAAGAAAGTAAGTTATAAATAATATGTTCCAACCATATCATTACCTCCTTATTTACTTTTTAATTCTCTGGAAGTAAGTTTCATTTTAACATTAAATTTTTATTTAAAGTGTTTCACTAAATGCTCAATTTTCACTAAATTTGCATTACAGTAGTATTATGTAATTTTAGATGTTAGTGTTTTTACATTTACATATATGGTCCATATTATTTTTTATATTGTTAGTAATCCCATCTTCAGACTGCTGAAATGCTGTGCATAACTATGGTTTCTGTAAGATATACATGGTACTCGACTTACATATTTTCATTCAGAATCTTTCATGCCATTCCAAACGAATTTATCTCCTAAGAAATAATGAATAGACTAGTCTGTTTAGACCCAGTACCTCAAAGCATTTAAAAAACTTACAAAGGTGTTTGAGGACATCTAGTCGAGGTCCACTGTACTATACAGTGGACCTCAGTTTTCATGCATCTCCAAACTCAACATTTATGTAAATGTATTTAAGTGCTTTTGTAAGTGTACTGGGGGTCTAAACGACTAATCTAATTTACATTTGTTCTTATGGGAACAAATTCATTCGGTAATGGCACTCAAACAGCATTCTGGAAAGAATTTTCAACAAAAACCGAGGGTCCACTGTATATTGTTAACTCACTGTTCCAACTATTATATCATCTTGATAAATATCAAACTGGAATGAATTTTAAGGGAGGGTTCAGCAGGGTGCTGGCTAGGGTTTATAATTTAAAATGTTTATTATAGAAACTTCAAAGTTCTCCCATGTATCTTGTCTTCACAGGTTACTTTAAAGAGAATATTCTCCTTCACTTCTGTGCCTCAATGATCTCTGGTTTAATCACCACTGCTGCCTCTATGCCAGTTGATATTGCAAAGACACGGTGAGTTTCATCAGTCTTTTGATTTGGAAAATCTCTAATAATAGGGTGTTGTAGGAAACAGGCTTGCAGGCTGCATGAAATGATAGCCTAGTTGATGACAGTGTCATGAGGTATGGCCTCAGGTTCGTCTCTGAAATACTCACACTAATCTATAAGTTTAGTTAATCTAATAGTGTTAAAACTATAGTTGTAAAAAGAGCTAAATCTGTAGGAAGTCATTTAACACTGTATAAGGGACATGTCTGAAGAAGAGCAGGAGTAAGTAAAGTATAAGAATTTAAGGAATATATGTGGGTTAAGGATGTTCTTAAGAAAGTCCAAGGAAGAAAGTCTAATATGCATGACTAAGAAAACACTTCCCGTAAACAAGCAAGATTTACGATCATGAGGTTGAAGGGCAAACCATAGAAAACTGGTGGATGTGTTTGAAAGACTTATTATAAGAGGGGGACTGCTGGAGACTAATTTGAGATAAGTGAAAATATTTGATTGGAGAAAGCATTAAGAAAAAGTGAAGATATAGGCTTATCCCTTTGAGGGTAGAGACCCCTGATCCTGAACTCATTCTGAGGGTTGAAAAATATTTAAAAAAAAAATTATTTTTCTTACCAAAATCTTAAGAATAATTTTGTAAGTGTTTTAGTAAAAAAATTTTTTTGCGGTAATCTTATATTTTATTTTTTTCTACTTTTTTTCTTTTATTTTTTAACATTTTATTTTTTCAAGTAACTTTTATGGCCTGTGAGACCAATATAAGGTATATTGTATGTATATTCACTTGTTGTATGCTACATAACTGCACAAACTTTGTTGTCATTATATTGTTTACAAAACATGTTTACACAAACCAACAATAAAAAATGTTCTTTATTTCTATTTTTCTATCATATATATCCACATATAGAGTCACTGGACACGTTCCTAGAACTGCAACAGGTTCTGAAAGCTTGTAGTTGTATGTGGGTGGACTTGTAAATATGCTGAGTCACCGGTGTGTCTTGTCACAATGACGCATTATACCATCAGTCACTACCCTCACTGCCTTCCCCACCCCACCAACCACATGGAAATAAGTCACTGCCTGACTTTTTTGTGTTATCCTAGGTTGTGGGTCGTCTGTGTCGTCCTTCCTACCTTCCCTCCTTCCTTCCTTCATTCCTTCTGGTTTCCTGGGTATTGCTTTCGGTCACAAACTCCTCAAAACCATGAAATTCATCTTGACTGACTCTTCCATCTGTGTTAGAACTGTCACTTGGGAAAATACGAGTCCCAGTTCTCTGGGGAGTGAGGAGTTTCTTACCGTGAGGCATGGTAAAAAAAAAAGGCGTACTGAAATGGCATTCCCACAATGCACCACTGGCTCCACAATTTTTTTATACTGTGCACGCTGACCGCGCAGACCCATTCTCTCACATGTAGGCCTACCAGCTTTCTCCCACTCGATTTGAAGGTGCTAGAATTTATGCGCATAAGTCTGACCCCAGCTGTTATGACGTACATGTACGTGACCGACCCTCATAGGGTTAATCTGGTCATCCATCTTTGTGTAACTGCCTATTTGAGTTTGCAGGAGTAAGCTCTAGCTCTTGGTCATGCTTCTTAACTTTGGACCGACTCGTGTGAAAAAGCCTTGTCATATGTAATTACTGGTGTTACCTTACCTTATTGTATTACTACTACAACTACAACTTATATCACTACTACTTCTACCACCACTAGTAATACACCTCACTTGGAGAGTATATATATACCCTCTGTGTCCATGTATGCTTGTAACGGCTTGAAAAAGCTCCTGGAGAGCGAAACGTTGCCACAATAAAATGTCACATTAGTTGCATTTGTGTCCTTTTACTTAACATATTGTCGGTAATTCTACCAATATTATTATATTCAAAAATGGTAAAAATAGTTTAAAAGTGACAATTAAAGTAGGTTTTTCTTTATTTAAATACAGTGGACCCTCGCCATTCAAACATTCTTCATTCCAGAATGTTGTTCAAGTGTTGTTACCAAACAAATTTATTCCCATAAGGAATGATGTAAATTAGATTAGTCCATTTCAGACCCCAAAAATACACTTATAAAAACACTTACAATAATAAACTTACATAAAAGGGCGAATTTGGAGTGTTCGAATGGCGAGGGTCCACTGTAATTAAAATCCAATAATTTTTAATTAAATTTAAATAACAGGTGTACTGTGGTAATCTAGACTATGAAAACCAACAAAATATGTATACGTACGTATTGTGCTTTTATGCATCTCTGTATTGTACTGACAACAATGTATACACTGCATCTCTGCCCTGTTGTACTGGGCCCTCTTCTCTTCCTCACCCTACCCTTAATTAAACCCAGGTGTCCTCCAAGTTAGCATTGTCAGCCCCTTTTCTTTTCTTTTCCTCATCTGTATCAGTGACCTTCCGAATGCCACCCAGCATTTTAACCTGTACTCTTTGCTGCTAATGCAACTTTTTATAATATGTCAAGTCCGAGTGTTGATAAGCACCATAGTAAATGACACAAAAAAGGTCCACACATGGATAATTACCAACACACTCACTTTCTGTACAGTGGTACCTCGAGTTATGAGCAGCTCCCAACTCAAACAATTATGTAAGTGTATTTTTGTAATTGCTTTTGTAAGTGTATTTTTGGGG
>WNWK01005977.1:92060-112267 GCA_009830355.1 Cherax destructor
TTTCATCCATAGAATAGCGAATGTTATTCTCTAAGAAATATACAGTAAGTTCACAGTATCTGCTAGGGATGCATCCTGCAATTCATTTTATTTTTTATTAACACATCAGCCGTTTCCCACCAAGGCAGGGTGACCCGAAAAAGAAGAAACACTTTCATCATCATTCACTCCATCACACTCTTGCCAGAGGTGCACCAAACACAACAATTAAAAAACTGCAACATCAACACCCCTCCTTCAGAGCGCTGGCACTGTAATTTCCACCTCCAGGACTCGAGTCCAGCTTACCAGTTTTCCTGAATCCCTTCAATTACCTTTAATTCAAATATCATATACAGTAGGGCCCCGCTTTTCGGCGTTCCGTTCATACGGCGAGTTCAAATTATGACCAAAACTTTTGTATACAGCGAGCGTCTTTCAGATACGGCGCGCCCACCCGGTTTGTTTACATTTTCGGTGAGCACATCTCTCATTATGTAATCATCACTCTTGGGCACATTAAATGTCCAATTTACGTCAATATAGACATTTTCATTAATCCATCTATGATATATTCTTCAAAATTATATGAGAAACACGTTACATAGCATATAAACATGCTGTTTATATGCTATGTAGTGTGGTTGCCGGAGGAGGAAAACATTACATAATACTAATAATAATCACTCTGTGCACATTAAATGTCTTATTTTACGTTAATATAGACATTTTCATTAATCCATCTATGATTTTTTCTTCAAAATTATAAAAAAACACGTTACAAAGCATATAAAAATGCTGTTTATATGCTATGGTGTTGCCGGGCGGAGGGAAAACATTACGATATTAATAATAATCACTCTTGGGCACATTAAATGTCTTATTTTACGTTAATATGACATTTTCATTAATCCATCTATGATTTTTTCTTCAAAATTATATAAGAAATTTTTACATAGCATATAAACATGCTGTTTATATGCTATGGTGTTGCCGGGCGGAGGGAAAACATTACGAATATTAATAATAATCACTCTTGGGCACATTAAATGTCTTATTTTACGTTAATATAGACATTTTCATTAATTCATCTATGATATTTTCTTCAAAATAATTTAAAAAAACGCGTTACATAGCATATAAACATGATACACCCACAGAATAAAAATTGACAAATATGATATTTGTTTACCAAACGACTTTGTAGAAGTCGGAAGAATTACGTTTTCTCTAGTCAAACATTGAGGGATAACTGTAGAAAAATATTCCTTTCATATGCCTTCACTCTCTATATAGTTATTCACGACCCTTATGGGTTTAGCACTTCTTTTTTATTATGATAATAATAATGGTAATACTATCATTAACTCTAAAAATAGTGTGTTGCATGAGAATGGGAGTGTTGCTGTTTGATTATTTTGTACTAACTTGTACACAATGTAAGAGTACAGTGGTACCTCGAGTTACGATATTTTTTCGTTCGAGAATGCTGTTCAAGTGCCATTACCAAACGAATTTATCCCCATAAGGAATAATGTAAAATAGACTAGTCCTTTTACACCCCCAAAAATATACCTACAAAAGCATTTAAAAAAATAAACTTACATAAAAGGGCGATTTTGGGGACCATCGTAATTCGAGGTACCACTGTATTTGTATTGTGAGGTAATTATTATTATAATAAAACAAATTATTTTGAGGTAAAAGTCTCACAAACTCTTACAAACGTATGTGAATGAACTAAAAGTGGACACGTATTAATCGCATTCATTTCGCCTGATCGAGTGATCGCCCACTACCTGTTCAGTTTGTTTTTTTACCTTCTCTGAACTCCGTATCTCGTTCTCTCTCTCGTTTACTCTTTCGTTTACTAGTTGGCTCTCATTGACTATGGCGTCTAAGCTTAGTTGTGATAAAAAGAGGAGTCGTAAGCCTCTTACTTTAAGTGCCAAGTTAGAAATGATTAAACTCAGTGAACTGACTTTTTTGGGTTATCCTGGGTTGTCTACGCATATTTGCTATGTATGATAATCTATGTAACTGTATTTGTGCATACCTGAATGAACTTACTAACAAGGTATATGTTGATCGCTGAGATAGCCATCAAATACAGTTACATATAGCAGCATATGTGTAGAGAACCCAGGATAACCCAAGAGTGTACTCACCTAATTGTTGTTGCAGGGTCGAGAATTAGCTCCTGGCCCCCCTTCACTGACCGCTACTAGGTCCCCTCTCTCCCTGCTCCATGATCTTTATCATACCTCGTCTTAAAGCTATGTATGGTTCCTGCCTCCACTACATCACTTGCCAGACTTACACTTCCTGACTACTCTATGGCTGAAGAAATGCTTCCTAACATCCCTTTGACTCATCTGAGTCTTCAACTAACACTCTTGCTAGGAGCTAGTGCTGCTGGGGATTGCAAGTTAAAACCTATGATAATTTATCACTCAGAGAATCCTAGGGCCCTAAAGAACTATGCAAAAGGTAGCCTCCTGTTTATTATAAATCCAATTCAAAAGCTTGGATGACTACTGATCTTTTCATAAATTGGTTCACAGACTATTTTTAAGCCAATGTTAATACTTTAAGGTAAGTAATAAGTGTACTCTGTGTGTATCTTACTTTTTATTGTGTTTTTTAATGCCTAGTGCTATTGCTAACTTAATATAAGTTAATGTAAGCTTGTTGTCTGGCATTTATATGCATTTAGAAGTGGAAAAAAATGGCGTTCTGCTTTAAGGCACTAGCCTGGAACCTAACCTGCCGTATAAGTGGGGCCCTACTGTACAGTATTACAGGTATTACCTGTGTAGTCTCTTTTGGTATGGTTCTGGGTCATTTAATAGAGATATATAGGTACAGTGGTACCTTGACTTACAAGTGCCCCAACGTGCAAGTTTTCCGAGTTACGAGCCGTCGTTTGGTTGATTTTTTTTTTTGAGCTCTGAGCCAAAATCTGAGTTACGAGCGAGCTTCAGATATGCCACCACTAGTTGGCGTAGTAAATGCCACAACATCCTGGTTCGACAATTTTAAAAGGAGGACCGGCATTCACTCTGAATGTGTACTCACCTATTTGTGGTTGCAGGGGTTGAGACTCAGCTCCTGGCCCCGCCTCTTCACTGACTGCTACTAGGTCCTCTCTCTCCCTGCTCCATGAGCTTTATCATACCTCGTCTTAAAACTATGTATGGTTCCTGCCTCCACTACATCACTTGCCAGACTATTCCACTTACTGACAACTCTATGACTGAAGAAATACTTCCTAACATTTCTTTGACTCATCTGAGTCTTCAATTTCCAATTGTGACCCTTTGTTTCTGTGTCCCATCTCTGAAACATCCTGTCTCTGTCCACCTTATCTATTCCTCGCAGTATTTTGTATGTCGTTATCATGTCTCTCCTAACCCTCCTGTCCTCCAGTGTCGTCAGGCCGATTTCCCTTAACCTTTCTTTCTCTAATTTTTGATGTGCTTGACCAGGTATGGGTTCCAAACTGGTGCTGCATACTCCAGTATGGGCCTGACATACACAGTGTACAGAGTATTGAACGATTCCTTACTGAGGTATCGGAACGCTATTCTCAGGTTTGCCAGGTGCCCATATGCTGCAGCAGTTATCTGGTTGATGTGTGCTTCCGGAGACGTGCTCGGTATTATACTCAGCCCAAGATCTCCCTCCTTGAGTGAGGTTTGCAGTGTATTTGGCCACCTAGTTTATATTCTGTCTGTGGTCTTCTTTGCCCTTCCCCAATCTTCATGACTTTGCATTTGGCTTGGTTAAATTCATGGAGCCAGTTGCTGGACCACGCATCCAGCCTGTCCAGGTCTCTTTGTAGTCCTGCTTGATCCTCATCTGATTTAATTCTCCTCATTAACTTCACATCAGCTGCGAACAGGAACACTTCTGAGTTTATTCCTTCCATCATGTCATTCACATATACCAAAAATAGCACTGGTTCTAGGACTGACCCCTGTAGGACCCCGCTCGTCACAGGCACCCACTGTGATACCTCATCCCCTACCATGACTCGTTGTTGCCTTCCTGTCAGGTATTCTCTGATCCATTACAGTACCCTTCCTGTTATACGTGCCTGATCCTCTAGCTTCTGCACTAATCTCTTGTGAGGAACTGTGTTGAAGCCCTTCTAGCAGTCCAAAAAATGTAATAAACCCACCTCTCTCGTGTCTTACTTCTGTTACCTTGTCATAAAACTCCAGTAGGTGTGTGACACAGGATTTGCCTTCCATAAATCCGTGCTGGTTGTCGCTTATAATCTTGTTCCGTTCCAGGTACTCCACCACTCTCCTCCTGATAATCTTCTCCATGACTTTGCATACTATACACGTCAGTGACACTGGTCTATAGTTTAGTGCCTCGTTTCTGTCTCCTTAAAAATGGGGACTACATGTGTGTGTGTGTGTGTACTCGCCTAATTGTGGTTGCAGGGGTCGATTTATAGCTCCTGGCCCTGCCTCTTCACTGGTGGCTACTAGGTCACTCTTCCTGCTCCATGAGCTTTATCATACCTCTTCTTAAAGCTATGTATGGATCCTGCCTCCACTACATCACTTCCCAGACTATTCCACTTCCTGACAACTCTGTGACTGAAGAAATACAGTGGACCCTCGACTTTCGAACATTCTTTATTCCAGAATGCTGTTCAAGTGCTGTTACCAAACGAATTTATTCCCATAAGGAATGATGTAAATTAGATTAATCCATTTCAGACCCCCAAAAATACACTTATAAAAGCACTTACAATAATAAACTTACATAAAAGGGCAGTTTGGAGTGTTCGAATAGCGAGGGTCCACTGTACTTCCTAACATCCCTGTGATTCATCTGAGTCTTCAGCTTCCAACTGTGACCCCTTGTTGCTGTATCCCATCGCTGGAACTTCCTGTCTCTGTTCACCTTATCGATTCCTCTCAGTATTTTATGTCGTTATCATAGCCCCCCTATCTCTCCTGTCCTCCAGTGTCGTCAGGTCAATTTCCTTTAACCTCTCCTCATAGGACATGCCCCTTAGCTCCAGGACTAGTCTTGTTGCAAACCTTTGCACTTTCTCTAGTTGCCTTATGTGCTTGTCTAGGTGTGGGTTCCAAACTGGTTCTGCATACTCCAATATAGGCCTAACGTACACACTGTACAGTGTCCTGAATGATTCCTTATTAAGATGTCGAAATGCTGTTCTTAGGTTTGCTAGGCGCCCGTATGCTGCAGCAGTTATTTAATTGTGCGCCTCAGGAGATGTGCCCGTTGTTATACTCGCCCCAAGATCCTTTTCCTTGAGTGAGGTTTGTAGTCTCTGGCCCCTTAGACTGTACTCGTCTGCGGTCTTCTTTGCCCTTTCCCAATCTTCATGACTTTGCACTTGGTGGGGTTGAACTCCAGGAGCCAGTTTCTGGACCAGGCCTGCAGCCTGTCCAGATCCCTTTGTAGTTCTGCCTGGTCCTCATCTGATTGAATTCTTCTCATCAACTTCACATTATCTGCAAACAGGGACACCTCTGAATCTATTCCTTCCGTCATGTCATTCACAAATACCAGGAACAGCACTGACCCCTGTGGAACCCCACTCGTCACAGGCGCCCACTGTGTGTGAATGTGTGTTTGTGTGTGAATGTGTGTGTGTGTGAATGTATATGCGTGAATGTGTGTGTTAGTTACCATTTTGTCCTAGGCACATGTCGATTAGACACTAGGCCTGTTGTATGCATGTGTGTGTGTGTAACGAAACACTTCGAAATGTTTCGGCCCCACCGGGAATTGAACCCGGGCCCTCCGTGCGTGAAGCAAGAGCGCTAGCCACCATGCCATGTGTGTTAATGTATGTGTGTTAATGTGTGCATGAATGTGTGTGTATGAATGTGTGTGTGTGTCTTTTCCACCCTCCACCTCTGCCAGCATCTTCCGTTAACCCAAGTCATCTGATCTCCAAGGTAAATACACTATAAAACCAGTTTATTTCTTTACATTCTCATTTATTATGTTTTTATACAATATTTCTTCTTTATAAATACAGTGGAACTTCAGTTTTCGTTTGCCCTGGTTTTCGTCGAATTCGGTTTTCAACTATTTTTTTTGTCAAAATTTTGTCCCAGTTTTCGTTCATCACCTCTGTTTTCGTCGGTCCGCCATTCCAAACGAGTCCTCCTACCTGCGCCCACACAAAGTATCCCACGCGTTCTGAGTCAGTCTGGCTTTGTTTCTCATCGAGTGAGCATTACCCTGCATTCAAGAGAAGGATTTTGAAGGATTTGAGGCTGACCCTGACAACCCTATGCCTGTTGTGGAATCTACTGTGGCTTTGGGGAAGTTCATGGGGTTGGATGCAAGTGGCCAGGATGTGGAAGAGTTGGTGGACAACCACAGGGAAGAGCTAACCACTGAAGAGCTGCAACACCTTCAACTGGAACAGCAACAGATCGCAGCTGAGGAAATTGCTTCAGAGGAGGAGGAAGAGAGAAGGGAGAATGTGCCCTCTTCAGTGATTAAGGACATGTGTGGAAAGTGGAGTGAGTTGCAAAGTTTTGTGGAGAAATATCACCCTAACAAAGCTGTTGCAAACTGTGTCTGCAACATGTTCAATGACAATGCCTTGTCCCATTTTAGGCAAATCTTAGAGACGCCAGAAACACACCTCTCTGAACAGATTTTTTTGTGCGACAGGGGTCCAGTGCCAGTAAAAGACATTAAAGGGAAGTAACCCCAGATAGGGACTTGATACCTGCCAACCCATAACTTCTCTCCTCCCTCTTCCCTCATCGCATCTTCCATACACCAACAAAGAGTCTTCAATAAAGGTAAAAGTGATATTAACCCTTTGACTGTTTCGGACGTATATATACGTCTTACGAGCCAATGTTTTGGACGTATTTATACGCCTAAATTCTAGCGGCCTCAAATCAAGCAGGAGAAAGCTGGTAGGTCTACATGTGAGAGAATGGGTCTGTGTGGTCAGTGTGCGCAGTATAAAAACAATCGGG
This sequence comes from Cherax destructor, assembly GCA_009830355.1. NCBI lineage: Eukaryota > Metazoa > Arthropoda > Malacostraca > Decapoda > Parastacidae > Cherax > Cherax destructor. The sequence goes on from WNWK01005977.1 coordinate 99,038, forward strand.
CAGCCACTGGTGCATTGTGGAAACACCATTTCAGTAGTCCTTGTTCAGCATGCCTAGCGGTAAGAATTATTTGACTCCTTGGTGCATCTGGGACATTTCTCTTCCTCAATGATATTTCTAACACAGATGAAAGTGTCTCTGAAGATAAATTTCATGGTTTTGATGAGTTTGTGACTGAAAGCAATGCCCAGGATACCAGAAGGAAGGAAGGAAAAAAGACAGAAAGTAAGGAAGGAATGAAGGAAAGAAGAGATGAGAGGAAGGAAGGAAGGAAAGAAGAGATGATAGGAAGGAAGGAAGGAAAGAAGAGATGAGAGGAAGGAAGGAAAGAAGTAAGGAAGGAGGAAAGGAAGAAGGAAGGAAGTAAGAAAGAAAGAGAGAAAAGGAAGGAAGGAAGAAATGAGAGGAAGGAAGGAACAAAAGAAGTAAGAAAGGAAGGAAGAAATAAAGGAAGGAAGAAAGGAAGGAAGGCAGGAAGGAAGAGATGAGAGGAAGGAAGGAAGGAAATATTAAGAAAGGAAGGCAGAAAGAAAGGAGGAATGAAGGAAAAAGGAAGCTAGGAAGGTAGGTAGAAGGAAAGGAAGGAGGTTGTGGAGAAGAAGATATGGGTCCCCTTTTGTGTTGACAGGTTGACAGCAGTGAGGGTGGTGAGTAATGGTATAATATGTCATTTTGACAGCTGCCTTACCCTAACTCATTAAATTTAGATGTCCCCACACACACACACAGCTTGGAGCTTTGAAGTGCTAATTGCAGTTGATGGAAAGTGTCTAGTCATTATATATGTGTATATATATTATAGAACAATAGTAATAAACATTTTTTTTTATTGTTGGTTGGTGTAAACAAGTTTTGTAAACAATATAATGATACTAATGTTTGTGTGATTATTGTGTTGCATACAACGAGTGTATATATATACATTGCACCTTACTTTGGTCTCACAGGCCACATAAGTTATGTAAAAAAATAAAGTAGTGAAAAAAACAAGAAACCTACGAAAGGAAGTAAACCAAAGTTTACCGGGTGAGCAGCATTCGCCGCTGTTGCCATACGCGGCTCATTTTTTGCCAACTTTACGCTTCTATATCTCGGTAAATACTGATCAAAAAAATTGTTTTTGGGGATTTAAACAATCAGAAAAATAATCTTAACATTTTGATAAGAATTTTTTTTTTTTTTTTTTTTTTTAATATTTCCCGACATAGAATGACAGTTTCAGAGAGGGGCCTCCGACAGTCAAAGGGTTAAATGTTCATTTATCCATTTCATTTGACTTTTATATTTATTTCTCAGTTGTTTTCTGTATGTAAAACTGTAGTTATTCTCTATAAAATGTATTTTTTGTTAATACTTTTGGGTGTCTGTAACGGATTAATTGGATTTACATTATTTCTTATGTGAAATATTGCTTCAGTTTTCGTCGAATTCGGTTTTCATCAGACTTTCTGGAACGAATTAATGATGAAAACTGAGGTTCCACTGTACATTTTTCTTATTTAAAAACCTAACAAAAAAATTGGGAGTTTTTTAGGGGGCTGGAATGGATTAATGGCACTTCAATTACTAGTTTCAATGAGGAAAATTGACTTGATATACGAGCAAATTGAGTTATGACGCGGTCGCGGTAACATTGTAGTAGGTTGGTAGACAGTAACCACCCAGGGAGGTACTACTGTCCTGCCAAGTGTAAAACAGAAACCTGTAATTGTTTTACATGATGGTAGGATTTCTGGTGTCTTTTTTTTCTGTCTCATAAACATGCAAGATTTCAGGTATATCTTGCCACTTCTACTTACACTTAGGTCACACTACACATGCATGTACTAGCATATATATATATATATATATATATATATATATATATATATATATATATATATATATATACAGTGGTACTCGACTTACGATATTTTTCATTCCAGAATGCTGTTCAATGCCATTACCAAAGCGAATTTATCTCTATAAGAAATAATGTAAAATAGACTAGTCTGTTTGAGACCCCTAAAAGTACACTTACAAAGATTTAAAAAAAACCTTAATAAAGGGTGTGTTGGGGACCATCGTGTCCAGTACCACTGCAATTATATATTTTATATATATATATATATATAAATAAATAAAATCACACCCACACCCCCTCTAGGTTTTCTTCTATTTTCTTACTAGTTCTTGTTCTTATTTTCTCTCTCCATGGGGAAGTGGAACAGAATTCTTCCTCCGTAAGCTATGCGTGTCGTAAGAGGCACTAAAATGCCGGGAGCAAGGGGCTAGTAACCCCTTCTCCTGAATATATTACTAAATGTAAAAGGAGAAACTTTCGTTTTTTCTTTTGGGTTACCCTGCCTCGGTGGGAAATGGCCAACGTGTGAAAGAAAGAAAGGAAAGAAAAAGAGATACTTTTGTTTTTTCTTTTTGGGCCACCCTGCCTTGGTGGGATACAGCCAGTTTGTTGAAAGATGATGATTGAGCAAATTATTTTTTATAGCATATGCTGTATTTTGACTGTGATTAAAATGCATCATATATTTATTTATACATACAGAAAGTTATCTCAAATTCATAGTGACAAAGATTTTTTTTTTTTTTTTCAGAATTCAGAACATGAAAATTATTGATGGCAAGCCAGAATACAAAGGAGCTTTGGATGTCCTATACAGAGTGGTGCGGAATGAAGGCTTCTTCAGTTTGTGGAAGGGTTTCACACCATACTACATGCGCCTGGGTCCACACACAGTCCTCACCTTCATCTTCCTTGAACAGATGAATCTTATGTACAAAAAATATGTACTGGGTGATAAAGCTGCTAAAGGTGGTGGAATTTAAGGATTGCAATTGTTGGATAATGTAGTAAAATAGTTTAATCTTATTTTTTTCTTTTTATTTTATTTGGTTTTGTGGTGAATGAATTGTTGCCTTGATATTTTGCTGTGGAAGATGATTATATAATATACATACATACATTCACACTGTAAATTTCTCATCTTCTAATGAAACTTGAAGCTAGAAAAAATCAGTCTTAACCAGGAAGGGAATTTTGAAGAGAACTGCAATAAAGAATTAGGTCTTGTAATCAGCGGCTCTATAAATTGAAAAGATTAATGGTTTCCTGGTGGTGCAGAAAGTATTCAGCAGTTGTTTGTCTTAACTATATTGAAAAAATTTTACTTAAATTTTAAATATTAAAAAGGATTCGGCAAGTAATCGTTTTTGGTAATTAAATATGGTTGCTATTTTGTATGAATCTGTTTAGTTTGGTAGACTGTGATTAGTACTTTTTAAAATACCAGGTCATGTTTAATAATTTTTTTATTGTTTGAACTGGCTGACATAAAATTTCTGTATAAAAATCCAATATTTATCAGTGCTAACATCTGAAGTTGTTTTAAAAACAGACATGTTAAGCAAAATTAGAATCCTAAGGCACTGGTATTCATTTGTTAAGATCAATATATATTTTAAGATTTTTGACTGTCATAATTCATATAATATAAAATTTGTTTTTCTGATACTATTACTGGACCTTCCTGTCAGACATTAAAAGAGTATGTGATTTGTAAATCCTGAATTGGATGTGAAAAATGTACCAACTATTCTTACATTGTAGTTTCTAAATAATGCAAATATTATTAGGGTTTTGTCTATAGCATGCTAATAATGAATAAAAACTTGTGCATTTCAGTTTTAAATATTCAAAACAAATTGTGAGATATTCGGACTGAAAGCTGTGCCATGGTTGGTCTTGAGGGTCCAAAAACAAGCTGTAAAGAGTTAACATCAATATATAACGTTAGAGATTGAGTTTGATGATGGATTGATTTGATCTGAAGTTTTTTACTTTAAATTTCTACCTGAAATGAACTGTTATTACAATTATAGGGCCCTTTTAGAGTAAATAGTTTGATATAAATTGGGTACTGCTCAACATTGTTTTTATTTGTTAAATAATAGATAAGTTAATTAAATCCCAAGCATATTTTTATTGTATAGAATTATACATCTATTTATTTATTATATAATATCAAATTTGTATTAGTCACTCCTAACAACATATACTAATACAAGTCTAATTTGTTACAGTACTAACTCGTCTTCCTAACCATCATAACACCCATAAGTGCATTAGGCTGCCATTTACATGTATAAAGTTTATGGTACACTATTGCTATGTGAAATAAATGGCAAGAAATATTTATGGTTCATTAGCTGCTATTATATCTGGTTATACATTCAATATATTTTTGTATCTTGGCAAGAAATCCAACATTTTGATTTTAAAGTTTCTACTGAATAGGAAATGCTTCAACAGGCTCTCAGTAGTGCACAAACCTAACATAGATCACTTAGTATATTGTGATTCTTATCCTAGAAGCTAGTAGGAAAAATTAGTGTGTACATATATAGGCTTCTGCAGATTTCTTGTACATGTTTAATTTTCTTGTATATTTGTATATAGAGATGCAGAATCCAGCTACCAGTGAATCTTTATTGAAAGATTCTCATGATATAATAATAATTGTGCAATAATTTTCAATATGTTTTATTTTGTGACTTGCCTAAATGCCAACATAAAAAAGTATGGTATCACAAATGTTGCCTAAGTTTTTAACACTATAGGTGTCACTACACAAGTTTTTGTTATTGAGTGTAACCACATTTTGCTAATTTTAAGTAATTTGTTTAGCATTTATTTATTTTTTTTAACAACGGCCATTTCTCACTGAGGCAGGGTGACCTGAAAAAGAAGAAATGCAAAGTTTTCTTTTTACATTTAATAATTTTTACAGAAGGGGTTACTTGCTCCTGGTATTTTAGTCGCCTCTTATGACACGAATGGCTTACAAAGAAACGATTCTTCTCCACTTTCCCATGGAGACATTTTAGTTTTGTACTTTATTAATTGATCTTTCTTCTTTCAACACGTCGGCTGTTTCCCACCGAAGCGGGGTGGCCCAAAATGAAAAACGAAAGTTTCCCCTTTTACATTTAGTAATATATACAGGAGAAGGGGTTACTAGCCCCTTGCTCCCGGCATTTTAGTCGCCTCTTACGAAACGCATGGCTTACGGAGGAAGAATTCTGTTCCACTTCCCCATGGAGAATTAATTGATCTACTATATTTAAATTTATTTCTTATAACATCACTCGTAGGCAGCCACCTACTTAGTGGCTAAAGAAATAAACTAAAGGTTGCCCCTGCATGCCACTATGCATGGAGGCCCTAAATTCCCAGTGCTTTCTCACCTGAAAGTTGGGTCTTGTTCCACTTTAGTGAGACTAAAAGGAAGCTCAGTATTGACCCACTTGAATAAGTTACTGGTCACTCCTCCCTTTCTCAAAGATGAATCAAGATGAGCTATTTTTACATAGGGTATTCTCTTGGGTATTTTTAGTTGCAATGTATCCTTGTCGGTTTAGCACTTTATTTGATTATAATAATAAATTAGTTGCAATGACATACTTTTTTCCTCTAGGTAAATTTTAAGCTCCGATCCCAGCAAGTTTTTTGCCTTTTCACAAATAAAATTTAAACATGCTTTTGGTATTATAGTTACTACAAAGTCCTCTTTAATAATTTCTTTAGTATGTTTTACCATTACTCTCTGGGTCAAGAGCATGTCCTTACAGGTCATGGAGGAATGAAGACCATGAAATTTGATAGACAACCTGGGATCCTATGACCTAGCTGCACACACATTGCCATTAACAATGCTACCATCAAGAAGATGAGTAAGACATGCAACAGTTGGGTATCTTTATTGTTGAAGCATTTTGCTTATTCTGCAGGCTTCTTCAGTCTAATACAGAAGTGACTTAAATATTGGAGACAGCAGAAGCAATAGAGGTAAAGAGATCTGTCCTTCAGCCTTGATAAGTGTTCATAATCTCAACCTATATAGGCTAGGGAGATGAACAGTTATCCCCACCTTTAACACAGACTCCCTCTTTGCTTTTTGTCAACAACAGATTTATTACGCCAACTTTAGTTATACTTTCTTTAGCACTCCTCACTGCTCATCGCCCTTACTAACTCTACCTCTTGTTATGCTTTTCACCCTCGTTGGTCTCTAATCAAGCATATTAAACCTTTAGCACACCCTACCGTGCAGTGCTGTATGGCCCTTAAGGGTTTAGTGCTTCATTATGATAATTATAATAGTTATCAAGGCTGAGGAAATGACTAACTCAAATTTACTTTGCGAGCTAAAGGACTGATCACAACATATTTATTTCTCCACTGCTTCTGTTATTTCTAATATTTAGATATGTATAGTCATTCCTATATTCAGCAGAAGAAGCCTGTTGAGCAGGTGAAATGTTTCAACACTAAAGCTACCCAACTACTCTACTTCTTTACTTGTTAATATTGTATACCACTAATATAATAAAGCTACCATCCTTGTTTCTTTCAGTAACTAATGTTTAGTCTACCTCCAAACTAGCTGTCATTGGTTAAAAGTTCTGACGCACAAACAGAAAATGAGGACCCACCTAGCATAGGAAACCAGAAAGATGCATGTCAGATAATCGTTATTTAACCCTTTCAGGGTAGGTGCCATATTTGTACGGCTTGAGAGCCAGGGTTGGTGCCGTACTTATATTCGTAAATTCTAGCGCCTTCAAATCGAGTGGGAGAAAGCTGGTAGGCCTACATGTGAGGGAATGGGTGTGCGTGGTCAGTGTGCGCAGTAGGAACAAAATCAGGGCACCCGCATTGCATTGTGGGAACGCCATTTCAGTACACCTTGTTTACCATGACTCGCGGTAAGAAACTCCTCACTCCCCGGCGAATTGGGACTCATCTTTTCCAAAGTGACAGTTCTAACACAGATGGAAGTGTCAGTGAAGATGAATTTCATGGTTTTGAGGAGTTTGTGACTGAAAGCAATGCCCAGGAAACCAGAAGGAAGGAAGGTAGGTAGGAAGGAGGGAAGGTAGGTAGGATGGAAGGAAGGACGACCCAGACGACCATCAACCCAAAAAAGTCAGACCTGACTTATTTTCCATGTGGGATGGTGGGGTGAGGAATGCATGTGTGTTGTGGAAGGCAGTGAGGGATAATGAGAGGTGGTAATGCATCATTGTGACACTAGCCATGCCGGTGACTCAGCATATTTACAAGTCGAATTCAAATTTTTATTTCTTTGTATAGTTTACAATGTGGGACTGACATATTATAAGGAGTCTACTTAAGTCATAGTTTACAATGTGTAATTACAATATTGATTTGCTAAGTGCAAAGAAAGCTACTATCATGCTGAGGCATTTCGAGCAGACTAGACCTAATGCTTTATCGACTACTTAATACTAGACATATATATCATAGTTGGTTCGAACTTAACATTGTTTTTTATATCTCAACAGAGGTAGTAGCGGTTTCACAGTAATTAAATTAACAAGTAGTTGAATAAAAAGTTACACAGTTATATTTTAGCATATTATACATAATGAGACTGAGAAATTTTAGATTTGAAAAAATCTTATAAAATTTGGCAATTTTTGAGTTGATAGTGGTGATAGTATATAGTGTTTGTGTTGTTAGTTTTGGGAGATGAGGTGATTTCTAAGTAGGGCCTTGAATTGGTGTGCAGGCAGGGGCCCTTATGTATTTTCAGGCAATGAATTCCAGATCTTAGGGCCCTTTATATGCAGTGCATTTTTGCATAGGGAGAGATGGACACGAGGGATATTAAATAGTGTTTTGTGTCTTGTGTTATGCGAGTGCGTTCTATTGTAGTTCTCGAGAAAGAGTTTGAGGGGAGGGTTTATATTGGAGAATAATGTTCTGTATGTAGTAGGCACAGTAATATAAGTGGATATTTTGTATGTTAAGCAGGTTCAAGCTCTTAAATAGCGGTAAGGTGTGTTGCCTGGTGCAGGAGTTTGTAATCATTCTCACAGCAGCTTTCTGTTGAATAATTAAAGGTTTAAGGTGATTAGCTGTGGTTGAACCCCACCCACACACAACAACAGGAAGGAAGGAAGGAAGAGATGAGAGGAAGGTAGGTAGGAAGGTAGGTAGGAAGGAAGGACGACCCAGACGACCATCAATGTAGGATAACCCAAAAAAGTCAGACAGTGACTTATTTCCATGTGGGTTGGTGGGGTGGGGAAGGCATGTGTGTTGTGGAAGACAGTGTGGGGTAGTGAGTGGTGGCAATGCATCATTGTGACAACAAGTTTCCTCTAACTTATATAGTAATAGAACTAGGCATTAAAAAACACAGTATACAGGTATACCATCCGACTCATGACTGATCTTGGTTCCGACCAACCGGTCGGAACAAATCCATAGCTATATATAAAATATTTCATATTTTATATATATGTTTTTTTTTTACAACACGTCGGTCGTCTCCCACCAAGGCAGGGTGACCCAAAACGAAAATCCCCAAAAAGAAAATACTTTCATCATCATTCAACACTTTCACCTCACTCATGCATAATCACTGTCTTTGCAGAGTCTCTCAGATATGACAGTTTAGAAGTCCCTCCAAACTGCCAATATCTCAAACCCCTCCTTTAAAGTGCAGGCATTGTACTTCCCATTTCCAGGACTCAAGTCCCTTCACAAAACATTACCCTGCTCACACTCGAACAGCTCTTCAGGTCCCAAAAACCATTCGTCTCCATTCACTCCTAACACGCTCACACATGCTTGCTGGAAGTCCAAGCCCCTCACCCACAAAACCTCCTTTACCCCTCAGCCCCTCCAACCTTTTCGAGGATGACCCCTACCCCGCCTTCCTTTCCCTACAGATTTATATGCTCTCCAAGTCATTCTACTTTGATCCATTCTCTCTAAATGACCAAACCACCTCAACAACCCCTCTTCAGCCCTCTGACTAATACTTTTAGTAACTCCACATCTCCTCCTAATTTCCACACTCCGAATTTTCTGCATAATATTTACACCACACATTGCCCTTAGACAGGACATCTCCACTGCCTCCAGCCACCTCCTCGCTACAGCATTTACAACCCATGCTTCACACACATATAAGATTGTCGGTACCACTATACTTTCATACATTCCCTTCTTTGCCTCCATGGATAACGTTTTTTGTCTCCACAGATACCTCAACGCACCACTTACCTTTTTTCCTTTATCAATTCTATGGTTAACCTCATTCTTCATAAACCCATCCGCTGACAAGTCTAACTCCCAAATACAGTGGTCCCTCGGTTTTTGTGCATCTCCAAACTCGAACATTTATGTAAGTGTATTTTCGTAAGTGCTGTTGCAAGTGTATTTTTGGGGGTCTGAAATAGACTAACCTACGTGACATTATTTCTTAAGGAAGTAAATTCGTTCGGTACTGGCACTTGAGCAGCATTCTGGAACAAATTTTCGGCGAAAACCTAGGGACCACTGTATCTGAAAACATTCACTTCATCCATACACCCTCTCTCCAATGTGATATCCAATTTTTCTTTATCTAAATTGTTTGATACCCTCATCACCTTACTCTTATCTATGTTCACTTTCAACTTTCTACCTTTACACACCCTCCCAAACTCGTCCACTAACCTTTGCAACTTTTCTTTAGAATCTCCCATAAGCACAGTGTCATCAGCAAAAAGTAACTGTGTCAACTCCCATTTTGGACTTGATTCCCCATAATTTAATCCCACCCCTCTCCCCAACACCCTAGCATTTATTTCTTTTACAACCCCATCTATAAATATATTAAACAACCATGGTTGTTTACCACCCAGGGAGGTACTACCGTCCTGCCAGGTGACTGTGAAACAGAAACCTGAAACTGTTTTACATGATGGTAGGATTGCTGGTGTCTTTTTTCTGTCTCATAAACACGCTGGATAACAGGTATATCTAGCTACTTCTACTTACACTTTAGGTCACACTACACTGGCATACACATGCATATATATACATACACACATCTAGGTTTTTCTTCTTTTTCTTAATAGCTCTTGTTCTTTTTATTTTCTCTTGTCCATGGGGAAGTGGAAAAGAATCTTTCCTCCGTAAGCAATGCGTGTCATATGAGGTGACTAAGATGCCGGAGCAATGGGCTAGTAACCCCTTCTCCTGTACAAATCTACTAAAACGAAAGAAGAAAAACTTTATAAAACTGGGTTGTCTGAATGTGCTGGATGTAGTGCGGATGATAAGAAAGAGATGATTGCCAATGTTATGAATGAAAAGAAGTTGGATGTCCTGGCCCTAAGCTAAACAAAGCTGAAGGGGGTAGGCGAGTTTCAGTGGGGAGAAATAAATGGGATTAAGTCAGGGGTATCTGAGAGAGTTAGAGCTAAGGAAGGGGTAGCAATAATGTTGAAGGATCAGTTATGGAAGGAAAAAAGGGAATATGAATGTAAATTCAAGGATTATGTGGATTAAAATAAGGGTCTGATGCGAAAAGGGGTCATAATAAGCGTGTATGCACCTGGAGAAGAGAGGAGTGTAGAGGAGAGAGATTTTGGGAGATGTTAAGCAATGTATAGGAACTTTTGAACCAAATGAGAGAGTAATTGTGGTAGGGGACCTAAATGCTAAAGTGGGAGAAACATGCAGAGAGGGTGTAGTAGGTAAGTTTGGGGTGCCAGTGTAAATGATAATGGGAGCCCTTGATTGAACTTTGTATAGAAAGGGGTTTAGTTATAGGTAATACATATTTTAAGAAAAGAGGATAAATAAGTATACAAGATATGATGTAGGGCATAATGATAGTAGTTTGTTGGACTATGTATTGGTAGATAAAAGACTGTTGAGTAGACTTCAGGATGTACATGTTTATAGAGGGCCACAGATATATCGGATCACTTTTTAGTTATAGCTACAGTGGGAGTAAAAGGTAGATGGGATACAAGGAAAATAGAATCAGTAAGTAAGAGAGAGGTGAAGGTTTGTAAACTAAAAGAGGAGGCAGTTAGGGTAAGATATAAACAACTATTGGAGGATAGATGGGCTAGTGAGAGTGTAGGCAGTGGGGTTGAAAATGTATGGGGTAGATTTAAAAATGTAGTGTTAGAGTGTTCAGCAGAAGTTTGTGGTTACAGGCGAGTGGGTGCGGAGGGAAGAGGAGCAATTGGTGGAATGATGATGTAAAGAGAGTAGTAAGGAGAAAAAGTTAGCATATGAGAGGTTTTTACAAAGTAGAAGTGATGCAAGGAGGGAAGAGTATATGGAGAGAAAAAGAGAGGTTAAAAGAGTGGTGAAGCAATGTAAAAGAGAGCAGATGAGAGAGTGGGTGAGATGTTATCAGCAAATTTTGTTGAAAATAAGAAAAAGTTTTGGAATGAGATTAATAAGTTGAGGAAGCCTAGAGAACAAATGGATTTGACAGTTAAAAATAGGAGAGGAGAGTTATTAAATGGAGAGTTAGAGGTATCGGGAAGATGGAGAGAATATTTTGAGGAGTTGTTAAATGTTGATGAAGACAGGGAAGCTGTGATTTCGTGTTAGGGCAAGGAGGAATAACATCTTGTAGGAGTGTGGAAGAGCCAGTTGTGAGTGTAGGGAAGTTCGTGAGGCAGTGGATAGAATGAAAGGGGTAAGGCAGCTGATTGATGGGATAAAGATAGAAATGTTAAAAGCAGGTGGGGATATAGTTTTGGAGTGGTTGGTGCTATTATTTAATAAATGTATGGAAGAGGGTAAGGTACCTAGGGATTGGCAGAGAGCGTGTATTGTTCCTTTGTATAAAGGCAAAGGGGACAAAAGAGAGTGCAAAATTATAGGGGAATAAGTCTGTTGAGTGTACCTGGTAAAGTGTATGGTAGAGTTATTATTGAAAGAATTAAGAGTAAGACAGAAAGTATGATAGCAGATGAACAAGGGGGCTTTAGGAAAGGTAGGGGGTGTAGACCAAGTGTTTACAGTGAAACATATAGGTGAACAGTATTTGGATAAGGGTAAAGATGTTTTTGTGGCATTTATGGATTTGGAAAAGGCGTATGATAGGGTAGATAGGGGGCAATGTGGCAGATGTTGCAGGTGTATGGAATAGGAGGAAGGTTACTGAAAGCAGTAAAGAGTTTTTATGAGGATAGTGAGGCTCAGGTTAGAGTGTGTAGGAGGGAAGGGACTATTTCCCAGTAAAAGTGGGCCTTAGACAAGGATGTGTGATGTCACCGTGGTTGTTCAATATATTTATAGATGGGGTTGTAAGAGAAGTGAATGCGAGGGTCTTGGCAAGAGGTGTTGGGCTAAAGATAAAGAAGCAAATACAAAGTGGGAGTTGTACAGTTGCTTTTGCTGATGACACTGTGCTTTTGGGAGATTCTGAAGAGAAGTTGCAGAGGTTGGTGGATGAATTTGGTAGGGTGTGTAAAAGAAGAAAATTGAAAGTGAATATAGGAAAGAGTAAGGTGATGAGGATAACAAAAGAATAGGTGACGAAAGATTGGATATCAGATTGGAGGAGAGAGTATGGAGGAGGTGAATGTATTCAGATATTTGGGAGTGGACATGTCGGCGGATGGGTCTATGAAGGATGAGGTGAATCATAGAATTGATGAGGGAAAAGGGTGAGTGAAGCACTCGGAGTCTGTGGAGACAAAGAACCTTGTCCATGGAAGTAAAGAGGGAATGTATGACAGTATAGTTATACCAACGCTCTTATATGGGTGTGAAGCATGGGTGATGAATGTTGCAACGAGGAGAAGGCTAGAGGCAGTGGAAATGTCATGTCTGAGGTCAATGTGTGGTGTGAATATAATGCAGAGAATTCGGAGTTTGGAAATTAGGAGGAGGTGGGATTACCAAAACGATTGTCCAGAGAGCTGAGGAGGGGTTGTTGAGGTGGTTTGGACATGTAGAGAGAATGGAACGAGACAGCGTGACTTCGAGAGTGTATAAATCTGTAGTGGAGGAAGGCGGGGTAGGGGTCGCCTAGGAAAGGTTGGAGGGAGGGGTAAAGGAAGTTTTGTGTGCGAGGGCTTGGACTTCCAGCAAGCATGTGTGAGCGTATTTGATAGAGTGAATGGAGGCATATGGTTTTAATACTTGACGTGCTGTTGGAGTTTGAGCAAAGTAACATTTATGAAGGGATTCAGGAAACCGGCAGGCCGGACTTGAGTTCTGGAGATGGGAAGTACAGTGCCGGCACTCTGAAGGAGGAGTGTTAATGTTGCAGTTTTATAACTGTAGTGTAAAGCACCCTCTGGCAAGACAGTGATGGAGTGAATGATGATGAAAGTTTTTCTTTTCGGGCCACCCTGCCTTGGTGGGAATCGGCCGATGTGTTAATAAAAATAAAA